>JASDQU011441241.1:0-13463 GCA_032191745.1 Picea mariana
AATTATTAACCCCTTTAATTCATTACTCAAATAATTAATGAGTCAATTAATTAATTAATTAATCGTTGACAGATATGAACAAGTAATTAATCAATAATTAATTAATTAATATTATTAAGAAATAATTATTTCTTAACTAAACATATTAGGATAGTCAGATTATCAAATTAATTATAATTAATAATCCCTATGCATCTATTTAACCAGGGTTGTTACAAGTTCATCCATTTCTACTTATTATCAACCATGACAAGACAATAACGAGTCATCTTTACATCAAACAATCTTGGGTCCATTACCCAACCTTTGTGCTACGTGGATTTCTTCAATGGTTGACATCAATGACAACCAACCTTAATCAACACTTTCCCATCAAACTGTGGTATCCCAATCTTATAGTAATCTATGATCTCCTTCCAGTGGTTAAAATTCCTTTTGAAGGACCTCCTCTCGTACCAATTGTTGGATTACTGAGGGGGGGGTGAATCCATAATAGTTCTTTTTAATCCTTTTTAACCATAGTATATATAAGTGTTGTTAACTTTATGATAAGTTTATCAATATGATTCAATAAGTGCAAAATAAATAAACCGTGAACAATGAGAAATCATACACATACACAATACACCAATATTTTTATGTGGAAACCCAATGCGGGAGAAAACCACATAATGATTTTTATTATATGTCTTTAAGAAGTACATTCATTGGAATCACCAAATTTCTTTGTTCCCCAACTACGATTGGAAGGAGGCTCCTACCCCTTATATTCTCAAGCTACAACCTGAGGGAAGCTCCAACTCCCCAATTTTTTTGAAACAACCAGAAGGATGCTACAACCCCCTATAATCTTCGGATACAACCGGAAGGTGGCTACAACTAGATATCCTTTCCCCATCTAACCACCTTGAAACATAAATTCCAAATGTAGACAACCTATCGCTATCATTGAATAAAATTTGTCACTATCACAACTATCATTGAAAACATGTCAAAACTTGTACCAACCTTCTTGAAATATTTCCTACAAATACGCGACCTATCTATGCTACAACACATGGATTTTTGTGACCATCTTTACTACAACTCGTGGATGTCCTCGCCTCTCTTCTATGCAACTCGTGGACTACTACAAAACTCTCCCAGTTTCATTGTCACTGTCTTTGTTTATGTCAAGTTGTTATTGTAAAAAATGATACTGAGAACCTATCATTGTAATCTATCAACCAACCTTATCTAATGTCATAGAACTCATATCCATGACTCAAGTATATCTAACACAAACCATGTACTAGGATCACAATTATGTCTCACTGATAATGTTTCATATAGGAAACCCTCACATTAACCATACATCAAACCCTTGTTGTTATGTAATCACAACCTATACTGATAGAAATAGGTTTCAACCATAAACCCTCAAACATGCTCCAAATAACACAAGATGTATCTTGACAAGATGCCCAATGAAGTGACCCAACAACATCCAAGCAATACAGTAGCAATGTATCTCTATAGATATGTATTATACAAAATATACCTCACAACCAATAGTCCCTCAAAGGAAAAATATCAATCTCCCATGGCCATACCCCAAGCATTCACCAAAGACCTACTTAAGACAAGAATATAACATACCTTTTGTTACTGTAGATAGTTATGGTGTACCTTCTTACAGTTAGACCTTCCTGTAACCTCTTCTTAGCTCTGCAACTTGTCATTGATGATAGATATGATCTTCCTTTTCAGCTTTGGCAATATATCTATGTTCCATCTTCAGTAAACTCATGGGTTTCCAAACTTTATCCCACTATTCCCACGCATTTTTGTTTCCTTCTATTTCTGCAAACTGCAGATGTCTTTAGTAAAATCCTAGTTCAGTAACCATAGTCTCAATGCTTCTACTCCTACAAATTATCTCGTTGTTGCTTCAGACTCACCACTTTTATATTTGTCAATGATACCTTCTCATAACATTTCATAAAATAAATATTCAATGTGCTCAATAGGTGTAAATGGGAGATGATTGCTCTCTTATTTATATTCTCTAAATAGTTTCCTTTAGGGGTCATCTTCTAAATTTTTTACCCAACTTCCCTATTTTAGGGATAACCCACTTTCAACTACTTTACCCATTTGCAACTACTTTATCCACTATTAGTAAACTCACCATTTATTGTTGCAACTAAATTACTTTTAATTATTTTCTTATTGACTTCTTTGACCTTCTAGGGGCTTCTAGATAACTCATGAGGGTTCTCCAACTTAACTAAGACATATATCCTCAACCGTGAGGAACTATGTGGAGTACCACATATCAATGGAAACAAAACGACATGCACTATCCATATATTCTAGTCTTTCCTACAAATTCATTGATCTTCATTACATAATTCCTCATAAAAACATGGGTTTCATATCCACACTTGTGGGGCTATTCGAATTTTCTATCGAAATTGCTTTAGGGGTTGAAATTAATGACAACCAACCCAATCAATCAACACATACTTCTTTAATTTTATGTATTTAATCATTGTAATTGACATGGGGTGGCATCACTGAGAGATTGTGTTCGTGGAGGAGGGTAACAGCCTCATGATTATCAGTAGCATATGTAGTAAGTTGTCTTAGGTTAAATTACAAAGTATCATTTTGTATTTATTTTAATTCATTGAGGAAAAAAACTTATGACAGTATTTTTTCTTTGTGCAATCTCTAGAGTGACGAAGCACAACCAAGCCCAAAACCACTCAAGGTGCTTCCTCAAGCAAGAGAAGAAAGACATATTTTTAGGATGCTCCTGAGGGTGGCAGTGGTCAATGATTGACCAATTACTTCCATTATCTATATGTATGCCACCATATGGTTGTTTTCCATGTTAGGGCATGTGTTGTCATTTTGTATATTGGGCATGAGGTGCCATTTTGTAAAAAATGTACAATTTAGATGATGTTGATTGACATTGGTAAAGTGTGTCCATGTTGAACTAGGCTCTAGGTCAATGATGAAATAGATCATTGTGATTGGTGTTTTCTGTGGTTGTAAGACCCTAGGTTGAACTTATATTGACCAACAAAACCCTTTAGATACTGGCCCTTTCGGCATTACCTGGATGCAAGTGAAGTCTCACTCGAGGTATGTATTAGGACTGCAGGAACTAGGTTTCTGTAGTTGTGAGGGAATGGGAGGTGATCATTCTATTCATTCTTACTTATTGGTTCTGGGAAAATTATTTTTTCTTTGTTCTTCATTAGATACTTAGTGAATTCAGATTCATATTACCATTATATTCCAGATTGAAACATAAACCCATTACTCTAACAATCGTAACTATTGTGCAATGTTTAGACATAAGAAAAATATAATATAATATGCATCCATAAGGAATCCATGAAAAATCACACAAAAGACATTCAACACAAGAGTTAACGTGGTTCACCCAACTCTAGGCTACATCCACAATGGGTTGTATCCTTTATTATGTGTTTGGTAATTTCTTCAAGCTTGCACACTGTGTTTACAAATATACATCATGGTTTTATTTTCTTTCTCGTAGCCTATATGCTCTAGAATGAAAGCCTTTCTCTCTCTCTGCATCATCTCCTTAGCATCCAAACATAGACTCTCTCCTTCTCAACCTATCCTATAACTCTTCTTCTTCAACAAAACATAACCCCTAATCTCCCATCCCATTACATATTTATACATCATTTCTAGGGCTTGAAACCCTACTTTGTTCATCCCAAAAACTCTATTACAATACATAATAACTTCAAGTTAACTTTCTTTTCGAGCTACTTTCACCTGTTTTTCCATCTGCATGTTGATTTTTCACTCCGACTAATGTTCTTCCTACTTTCATGCGTCCTTATATATTTAGCATGTAGATCTATAGTCCTTCCTTTTCAGTCACTTTCTTATCCTACTTTATTCTCTACTTTTATTTCTCTGCTTTTATTCCTCTACTGTATTCGTCTGACTGCATTTTGTACTCCTGGATGCGCCTCAACTACACACTCCCGAGTCTTCCTTCTTATTTTACACACATATTATATACTTAGGATTTTTATGAATATTATTTCCATAATGTATGTCAAACAGGACCCCAACACTCTCTTGTGGCTTGTCTCGAGCCACTTGGGCATGTTGCGCACTCCTTCACCCTTGAATGAACTTTTGGGAGGCTTCCTTGACTAACACAACTTCCCTTATTATAGTTTCCTTTTTTTCCACAATCTCTTCAACCCCCTGCACAATCAAGGTTGTAATTTTTTCTTATGCTTCATCTATTTCTTGTTTCACCTTGCCCTATGCAGTGGCGAGTTCTCCTATCACCCTCAGTGCTTCTTCCTGTAGCAGTCTTAATAATTGTTGAAGGATCTTCTATTCATCCCTCATGTTTTCAACTTCCACGTATGACTTCCTCTGTGCAAAAATGGTTGTCATTTGTTTAGCTATTGGAAGTGTGTTTACTCTCTCTGAATCTTGTTGGGCCTTTTCCTGCACTTCTCTTAATTTGGCCTCCACAACCTTCATCTCTCGATATTGCACCAAGTGTATCCATATTTGTGAGTTCTCCTCATAGAGTTTTTCACACTCTTCTTCCACCTTCTTGATGTTGGTGATGGCTATCATTGTCATTCTTTCTCTTCTTGCTCATTCCTCCGGTGGTTTTCCTGGCATACTTCACAACTGGAGGTCCTAAATATTCAATCAGAAGCCTTTGATGAATTCTCCAATATTCAATACCTTCTCTTCCATAGTATCCTATACTACTATCGATACTTTTAGATGACTTCTTGCATCTTCTACGCCATACTCTCAGTTTCATCCCTTTCATTTAAAGCTTTCATGACCCTTTCCTCAGCCTCATTCTTTTCCTTCCTTACTCCTTCCACTTTCCTTTCCACTACGCTCTTTATCTGTAGAACAATTTCATACTATTGTCGAAATTGATCTCTTTCATATTGTACTTTGGTCAGTTCCTGGTGTGCTTCATCTCCTCAGATCCTAATCTCATGCAACATGCCTATTTGCAAGCTTTGTAATATGTGTATCGACATCCGTGACACCACTATGTTCAGATGGATTATTGGATTCACCTATACTTATTGTAATTATGTCCTTGAGAACTCAATTGCATCCATCTTAATTTGTAGAATCATGTGCCCAGTTGCTATCTTTGTTAAGACTAGATGAGTAGTCTCTTCTTCCTCCACCAGAATTGTCGACATTCCTCCCTCTATCCTGTGCTCTTTTGTTATATTGGCTTATTCCAAGAGATGTTGTAGTGTTACCAAATTATCTTGCACCTTCTGGTGTTTCTCTACTTGTTTTCTTGTCGCTTCCTTGATGAATTTATCTGTAGCGTCCCGTACTTGGTAGTCGATTTGGTCCATGTTGTCATTGGTCAAATTGTAGACTAGGGGTACCTTGTGTGATTTGGTATACTTGCATTTAAATCCTACTGGCTCCTTCCCCTTATATTTTTGTTTCAATCCTCTTGTGAGGGATCTTTGTTGTGCCTCTATTTTTGATGGTCCAAGAGTGTTTCTAGTGTCGTTGTTCTAGTCATTCCCCTACCCCTCATCTACTTCTTCATCACCCTTGATATGTTCTTCTTCATCTTGTGGGTGGCCTGTTTGTCTTGATGGATATTTCCACCCATCCTCCCAATCATTAGTGATCAGGGAGACATCCTCTGCAGTCAACCTGCAGTTGGTTGGGAGCCACTGGTGTGCAGAGTCCTTCTTTTCTTGCACGTACATATGGTGCATCACTGCTTTGATCCGTGCAATAACCTTATAGGTTTCCACTCTCTCAGTTGTGATGCATGGTGTATGCTCGATTATATAATTGATATTATCAAATTATAGAAATAATGTAACATTGTTGTATTGTTGCCTCATTTTATTTGTTGTATGCCATAAGTTGGCATACCGTGTGGCCATATTGCCTCTATCAGTCATTCCCATGTGTTGGTAGTAGCCCAATTCCTACCATCCTACCAATGCAATAAAAATCAGAAGCCTAGAATAATGAAATTCATTACCATTCTCCTAGGCCTCAATACAGTCTTTCAAAAATTGATTCACCAAGATGGTGGCCCAGTTCATTTGGACCCCTTCTAAGAATTTTTTTGTGGTTGCAATCACTGCGGTCAGAACTTCATCCTTATGGAACTTACACAACAATTTGTAGGTGAACACCTGTGTTGCAAACTTAACACTTCTATCATTGATGTTCATGACATCCAATCCCCTTTTCCCCATGAAGGTGTGAAACTTCTCCTTCATTGATTCTAATAGGGCTCTCCCACATTCCTTGTTGAACAAGGTGGCCTAATCCTCTCTGAATTTTGGTAGCCTTGTGATCCACGTAATCATTGCAGTATCAATTGACATTGGTGGGTCAAGCCACAATGTCCCTCAATGGATGCATTTGAGAAGTAAATTAACACAAAAATTGATTTCCAGGATGCGTCTGAAGTGTGGAACCTACAATAGGTTCAGTATTCCCAATTTCTCGAGTCCTATTTCCCACATCTGCATTTCCAAAAATATTGCTCCTATACCTGGTATCCTCTTAGCGCACAAGTACTTCTACCTGGACAAATTTGGAAACTTCTACTCGTCTGCGATATCGTGATCCACAAACTTTAGGGAGAAAACCTTTCCTAGCATGTCTCCTTCCACACTTACACTAGGTGGGACTAGTGATGTTTCCAGTGGGTATTTACCATCTACTGGTAATTTGACTTGCAGCACATTGTCTTTCCTTGGTGGGATATAATCCATGTGGAAGCTTTCCTATGAAGCCAAATCTAAAGCTCCAGGTATTTCCTCAACCTTTGTTGCATCTATTGGTCGTTTCGATTTCTTTCATTTTTCTCCTGATGGCACTCCAACTTTTAGCAAGGCCATTGTTTTGTGCGCCATGTTCCTTCAATTACTCTGTGACCATTCTAGTGTGGCTATAGTTCAACTTTGAGTCACGCAGGTTCGTTATGGTTTTCTCTCATTCTCTCTCCTATGCATGCAAATATTAGTAACAATGATTTATGCTTTGTGACCTTTGACTGTTGTGCCTCCTTGCCAACTATGCATGTCTCTTCACGCCTTAACTAAATTTTTCAATCCCCCAAGTGGGTCGATGGATGGTTAAATAAATGCATATTTATTACCAAAACCGTCACGTGATTTTTTCCTTGTACTGCCAATATGTCATGATTTCCAAGGGCTTTTATCATTTAAAATCGTACGACAACTTTATGACCTATTTGTCACCCATGTTTATGTTCTTTAATGATTCTAATGGTCTTGTTAGTGCCAACTTGTGAAACTATTCTTCTTTTACATATGTTTGTGTCGCGGTATTTTTCTTCTGTGTATTATTGTCTTAGCTAACACAGTTCCATCCCAATGCACAATAATCATTCTTTCTGCACAAGTTCTTATGCCTTTGTACTCTATATTCTTTTTATTTTTCTGTATCTACTTTTTATTTGTTTTTCTTCCTTTTTATACTTTTATATGTTTTTATGTGTTTTATCTTCCTACTATAGTACAGTTACTATGATACATGTGTTCTGGCACAACCCCGATTACTACGTAGATTGTCGATTGTCTCTATAGAATTTCATCTGAATTCCATTCACCATTACTCCAAGGACTTCTCCATTCATGGTTTCCAACTGTGCAACACATGTCTCTATTACATGTTGAATCACATAGGGTCCTAACCAGTGCATTCTAAAATGTCTTTGATGTTGCATGAATGTTTTTTCATAGAGTAATACCAAATCTCCCACTTGAATTTTTTTATGTTTAATGTGTCTATCATGCCATGCCTTCTCTCTTTCATTTCGAACTTGTTGATGAAAACCTACAACAAACTGATCTTCCTCGAGTTATACTAACTACGATAGTCTCTCCTCTACTGTGCCAGAGTCTGAAAGGTCAGTGATCACTGCAATGCACAGGCTACGTAGAATAAAATCCATTGAAATTATTGCTTCTTTCCCATAGACCAACCTAAAATGTGTCTGTCTTGTTAGATTTTTGGTTTTTGTCCTGGAGGCCCATAAAACTACACGAAATCTTAAGTCCCAATCATATCTCCCCACATTTCATATTTTTTTCAAAACATTCTCCATAATTTAATTGAAAGCATCCACTACTCCATTGTCCTGGGGATGATACAGTGTACTCTTCTAATGATGAATTTGAAACTCCTTGGTTAATGTTCAAATTTTCTTATTCAAAACATGTGTTCCTTGATCACTGAGTAATATTTGTGGACATATAAATTGTGTGACTACATTCTCAAACTAAAATCATGCAACAGTCTCTGCGATGCAGTCTGTGACCGATGTTTCTTCTTCCCATCTTGTCAAATACTCTGTCGTAGTGATTATGTACCTCGCCCCTAATATTATTGCTTATGGGTTGATTGGCCCCACAAATTCTATGGCCCATTTATCAAATATTTGCAAGGTAACATGTGGGATTAAAGGAATTGCATCCCTCCTAGATGGATTTCCCACTCTTCATCAACATCACATGATTGACAATGTTCTTTAGAATCTTTATGTAGAGTGGGCCACCAAATCCCTGCACACAAAATATTTTGTGTAGTCACTCTTCCTGCATAATATCCTTATACAATCTTGTCATGCACTTCTACAAGTATCATCGGTCTTTCATGTTTCAACACACATCATCTCAGTATTCCATCTGCATCTAACTTGTGTAAGTTTCCTGCAATCAACTGATAGTTTGTTTCCTTAACTACCAATTGTTTCTTCTTTGCAATTATCATGTTCGATGGAGCCATTCCTATACTTAAAACCTGCATTATGTCTAAGAAGTAACCATCCACCATTTTGAATGCAAATAATTTTTCATATGGGAAGATGTCATTTAAATTGCCTTCATATTCTCTTGATAGTATGTGTTATAGATGATCTAGTCCTGCATTGAACTTCCCTGGTTTCACCACAACCTCAAATCATATTCCTGGAACAACAATGTCCATTTTCATATTCTCCACCCCCAACACTAACGTGTTCACTAACTATTTTAGTGAAGAATGGTTTGTGTACATATTAAAGTGAGACTGCAATAAATAATGTCTGAAATAAATTTTGTAGTGCATATACCATTGCCAATCCTTCTCATTTTGTAGTGATGTAATTCTTCTTTGTTGTGGACATATTCCTACCTGCAAATGAAATTGGGTGATCTATCTCTCCCTCCCCTAGTTGAGATAGTATTTCACCCAACGCTATGGAAAACACATCTACATGAACATGGAACTCCTTGTTCCAATCTAGAAAAATCAAAATCGGTGCGGTCACTAGTTTTTTCTTTAAGGTGTCCAACCCATTTTGACAACTCTCGTTCCGTTGGAACTTTTCTTCCTTCTTTAGAAAATTTTCCATAGGTAATGTGATCTGTGCATATCGTTTGATAAACTTCCCGTAATAGCATGTGTGACCCATAGTTTCCCTCAGTTGTCTTACTAATGTAGGTGGTTCAAAATCTGGAATTACTACAATCTTTGTTGGATCTACTAGTAATCCATGCTTGTAGAATACATGGCCCAACAAAAATCCAAATGGTGCAAAAAAAATAATATTCTTCAATTTGAATGAAATATGACACTATATATACCTATCCAACATTATCCTGAGTACTTCTATGTAATCCTTCAATAGAATGAACACAATCCAATCATCCAAGTACACTTCAAGGAACTTATGAATAAATTCCTTGAATGATGCAACCACTAGTTTGGAAAACACTGCAAGGGAATTCTTCAGTCCAAAGGGAATTATTGTATATTGATAACTCCCCCACTCTGTCATGAAAGTAGTCTTGTACCAGTATTCATGCGCAATTTTTATATGATGGTACCCCGAGAATCCATCGGTGAAAGAATACTTATCTTGGCCTCCTACGTTCTCCAATACCTCATCTGTGAATGGTGTTGGGAATGGGTCATGCAAACATGCATCATTCATCTTCTTGAGATCCACCCAAATCCTAATTCCTCATGTTTTATTATCTTGTACTACTATTGTACCAATCCACTTTGATTCCTCTACAGGTTCAATGATTCCCACGTCCAACATCCTCTCTATTTTGACTTTCACCTTCTCTTTGTACACTGGATTTAACCTGTAAGGTCTCTATCATATTGGCTTAGCACCTAGTTTCAAGGGAATCTTCATCTCACCTAAGTCCCAAGTTATTCCCTTCATCTCTAAAAATGTCGTTGGGAATAAGTCTTGATGTTCATGCAACAAGTGCGCAATATTTTCTACTACCTCATCACTCTAATAGTCTCCTATCTACGTAAACTTTGGATTCTATGTTGTCCCAATGTTTACCTTATGCTTCTTTATTGGATGTGTGTATGCAGTGGAATCAATCTTGGGTCCTTCTATTTCCATTTCTCCTTCTGTTTTAGGTACTTTCACATTCCTCGGATATTCCTCCTCTTGTTCTTATTTAGCCACACTGTAACATTCCAATAACTCATGGACAATCATAGAATCTCTATGCGCACTACATAATGATACTACCTCCATCATCCCATCTTCTAAGAAGATATTAGTCTGAATAACATGTAGCACATCATATATTTATGGAGATTCATGTTCAAATGTAAATGTAACTTTCAACCTCTGAGACAACTCTTCCCATCTTGTTGTCTCTTTACAGATTTCCAATTCCAAATACTAGTTCTTTAGAATTGTGTCCAGTGTATGTATAAATATGTGCATCCATTTTGTTTCTGGTACTGAACTCCATAAGTTCCTGCACTTCACAACATGACCTACTGGATCACTCTCTCCTGTATACTTTTGCGCAATATTTTCTCCCTTGGTATCACACCTTACTTGCATTAGTCTTTTTCACTATGACCAGTCTTCCATTTCTTCTTTGTGTGTAACCCACCATCTAGAGGGAGTCACTTTTAGAACAACATCTAGTTCCAACAACCTTTGTTGTTTGGGTTCCTGCAACTCAAATTATTTTCCAAACAAACTTATATCGATCAATCCATCATACCTGAGTGGATCAAATAGCTTTGTCCCAATCTAGCACAAGGATTAGGTTATGCATGCATATCGTCTAGTTGACACTTCATGCATCCTCTACTGCTAATGCTCTAGACCTTCCTCTGAACCTGATGCACACGAACTGATACTTCTCCAAATTAGCACTCCATTTTCATTAGGGTTAACATAATCATCCATCCATGCAATCATGTTATAAAAAATTTCAATGTCATTTCCTCTTGTTGGCTCTATGTATCTCTTTCCTTTTGTTGGGTCAAGTGGTTTAGTAACTTTCAAATCTCTGACTTGAAATATCATTTCCCTCTTCTTTAGATTAATGATTTCATGGTTAACAAATTCCCATTCAAGTCCCATCAATGTTGGATATGGTTGATTATAATCCACTGAGACGAACAAAGTTCGCTCACACAAAGAATATCCAATATAAATATTATAGTACATAGAAATCCATATAGGATAATAATAATATAAATAATGAATATGATATGAGATGATATTACAATGATAATGAGGGCTTGTACATATACCCATGCAGGGGTGTCATTTCATAAGATATGCCCTTTCATAAGAGACATGATCTTTCATATGTCATGTATTTTCATAATTAATTATTAATTATTAGTTATTTATATTTATTTATATTTACATATTTTATATATTTGTGTTTGTTACATTGCCTTCCCCTTTATAAATGTTTTGTCTTAAAAGCATGTTTATGGAGAGAATTATCTCTTTCTTTGGCTTGTAATATTGCCTCTTGATTCTTATTCTTGAATTAGTGATCGTTGAGGACTTGAGACGATATGATATTCTAAGCACTGAGCAGAATTGTCGAATTGTAAAGGAGTCTACCCACCGTAATTTGATCTTTTGTGGAGTTAGGCCTTTATAGGGTTCTTGGAGAAAACTTGATGTATTTTGACTCCCATGATGGCTTCTAATTTGAGAACCATTTGTAGTGGAAGTAATATTCTTTGACATATCAGTCATTTGTTTCTATTGATACATTGATTGGTTGAAGTATCGACTTTTTTTATTAGGATTTTGTAAGGCATCCTTGCAATTTGATCTTTAGTGTTTTCTTGATTAAATTTTGGAATTGAGTCTTCTTCATAGCCATGACTTATTTCTATTTCAACATGTGAAGAAATCTTTACATCAATTGGATTTGCATCCTTTTTAATTATATGGTTGACTGGGTCTGTATTAATTCCTTTATTAACCATTGTGTTTTTTACATTTGAAGACTTCTCTAGTTCCATAGGTTCAGTCATTGTCTCTTTATCAACCAATGATTCCTTGCTGATAAGTTGCTATAACTTGTTTTGTAGCAACTTTTTATCACTCTTTAACTTCTTAATCTGTGTGAGTAACCTTTGATTATGAACCTTTAGGCATAAGTTTTATTCCTTATCTAATTTGTCGACTTTGTTGTTGTCTTCCTTCTAAGATTCTTCTTCTTTCAACATTTTGATTTGTTCTAATAATCTTTGATTAAGGCTCTTCAAATGATAATTTTATTCGTTCATTTCTAATAGTTTCTTCTCGAGATCTTGATTCTCTTGTTCCAACTTCTGAATGCATTGGTTTTTATACTTTAACTTCTTGATCTGTGTAAGTAGTTTTTCACTGTGGTCTTTTAAGAATGAAATTTCTTCATTTTTATCTGTGATAACTTCGTAAAATTATTTTTTCATATTTGATATTGAATTTTGATAGTACCTCTGAGATATCGTTAAAGTCTTCTGGTGTTACTGAATCTTGCTTTGATGTAGTGTCTTGTAATGTTATCATCTTCTCCTTATGGGGAAACGTCACAAAGTTTTTATCCATGTTTAAGATGAAGGTACCTAGATTTCTAAACCAGGGTAGCCTAGTAATGATATTGATTTCTTGTTTATACATAGTTGTAACATATAATTGAGATATATATTCATATTCATCAATTATCACTTGTAACTCTTTAATTTGAAAAATATCTTTCATTTAAATTATATTTGGCTCTGGGGTTGATAATTGATTTTCCAAATCAATATTAATGTAAGTTTCATTATATTCCAAGTTGATAATGATGTTAACCTCTCTTCGTTGAATAATCCCCTTTAATGTAGAAAAAATATTCCTTCTATCATTTTCGAATTGCCCATTTTGGTCTCATCCATAATTTATGATAGATAATATCTTGAGTAACCTTCTTTTATCTTCTAATTATCCCTCTATCTTAATGAAGGGTAATTAACTTTTTTTTTTCTTCTTCAAATATTCTATTTATATTCTTCTTGCTTTTCACCTTATATAATTCCCCTTTATATATATATAGAGAGAGAGAGATTTTTTTTATAATTTATATAAATAGAAATATGATATATATATA
>JASDQU011441241.1:13543-23636 GCA_032191745.1 Picea mariana
TTGTACCTTTATTAAATAATCCTTCTTTATTTTGAATTTATCAAATTTTAGAAATACTTCCACTTCACTTTTCTTCACGGATATATATATCTATATTTTCCTCTTTTTTCAAATATTTAGTAACTTCCACCTTGATTAATTTATAATAAATATTCCACCATGATTAATTTAGAACAAATAAAACTTCTTATAATCTTTCAATCCACATGATCATATGCGATTGTACGAACACGACTGTACGGACAATACATCACAACCATTAATTTCTAATGACAATTCGATGTGTATGATGTCATGTGTGGATAATATGTATGGAAATTGATTGTTGAATTGTATGGAAGCTAATTGTTAATAGTGGTACGACAACTGAATTGTGGTGGCAGTACGAATGACACAAAATTTGTAGCAAGTTAATTTATGTAAGGATTTTGAATTTTTTAAACCCATGGCTTTACGGATGGATAGGTACGAGATTCACAATGAGTAATTGAGGTGATTGAGTGTATGGATAACTGAAATTATTAATTGTGGAAAATACGAAAACTAAAATTGGCAGAAAAATGTTTTGGTTTTGATATTACTGATTTTCTTTGCAACAGAATGATTATGTCTTATTTGAATATATATATATATCTGTGTGTGTGTGTATTAATATAATTTCTTTAAACAATTTTAACTCCGAGATCCCTGGTTCTTTACAACTGTTTTTCTTTTTTGAACAAAAATTATGAACTTAGAGTAGCTAAGAGCCTATTTGTGGGCAATGACCAATTCTTCAAAATCTTCAAAGAACTCTGAAATTTTATGTGGCCAAAGGCCAATAGATTGTTTCCAAGGGAAACAAAATTGACTAGAAGTCTAGTGGCCAAAGGCCAAGATTAGTAGAAGTGCCCAAGAAAAGCCCTCTAATACCACTGTGAAAAACAAGCATGTTTGACAATTATAAGAATATCCAATTTAAGTAGGATAGTGTAACACACCCATGATGGGGCAAAGAAAAAAAAAATCGTCCTTCTTACAGAAACAAATCCTCTTTCTCTCTACGGGTTCTAATTTGGAGAGTCCGGGACTCAGCTCGAGCCTATGGTCAAGATTCTCCGAGTATAAATCAAATGAGACTTTGAGACCATGATAGTCTCACCTCTAAATAAGACACGGGCCCTTTCGACCTCTGTTGCAGGTCTTATGATACCCATGTCCTTCTCCTTCACACTTCAAGGAAGTCTTGGACTTGGCGTTAGCCCCTTTTCTCTTGGCCTCTCCTTGGATGTGACCTTGGCGATGACCACACGATTGCAGGCATGGTCTCAAGCAGTTTGGGGTCAAACTACTTTTGGGCCCACAATCCTCCTTAAGTCTCCACATGTCCTCCTGATGAAACCACGATTTGAATTGCGGCCCACCCTCGATATTTTAAAATTCGCCCAAATCATGTCCCCGCAATGCTACAGGATCGTCGATATTATGATCTTGATGATACTATCTGAATCGATGGTTCAGATATGTGTCTCTCAAATCTACGGACCAGATCTGTCCCTCCTAGATCAACAACTATGATCTCTTCGCAATTCTGGTCTTCGGGGTTTTGAAATCTCAAACCCTGCTTCTTTCATAATTCAAACTTCTGGAGTTGACGATTTGCAGACACCTATCCGAAGGCTACAATCCTCTGACACATGTTTTCCTGATCTAACGATCGAGGATTACTTTAGGTCATCACTCGGAGGTCATAGATTTGCGCCACGTGTCCTTTGAATCTGATGGCTATGAATCACTTCGGGACTTTACCAAGAGTTCATGGATTTGTGCCACGTCTCTTTCAAATCAAATGGCTATGAATCACTTCAGAACTTTACCCAAATTTCATGGATTCATGCCACGTCTCCCTTATATCTATTGGTCCAAGTTCACTTTGGGTCTTCGGGCCTTCGGGGTTCGAAAATATTAGTTCTCAAACTGAAAACCCCACTACAATCTTCTCAGAGCTCTCAATTTTTTGACAAGTGTCCCCATGTCAATCAATAATTCATGGCTCTTCGGCTCTTCGGGCTTCAGGAATCTCAAGTTTAAAACTTTCCTCCTCCCGGACTCACAGTATCTGATGGTTCATATCCACTCTGGTGATTCGATGCTTGAAGTTTACCCTGAACAATTTGACGACTTAGATCTGTTCCTGCGATCAGACGACTAAGATTCTACTTCAGGTTTTCGACTCTTTGGGTTTCAGAGACATCAAGTCTCAAACCTTGACAGGTTCTCTATGTCGTGCGTGCGAATGTTAATACTTGTGCACCTTCCTCAGATTCGACAGTTGTCGATCCTTTTCACAGTGATCCAACGAACACTATCACTTATATCAGTATTCAAAGGTTTTAAACCTTTTCTCCTCCTACGAGTCCTAATCTTGGATATCGACAACACTTATGATAAGTGTTATCCCTTATGAGCTTGATCCTTAAACGATTTCGAATTCCCACACACTCCTTACGTTCAAGGATTTCAATAACTCAGTTCGAAGGATTTCCTAAAAGAAAATTCTTCTCGCCCTCCTGGTATTCCTCTGCTCTAGTTCTTTGATTCTTGGTTGCTTCTTGATGCCAATTTACAGCTCACAACAATTAGACATCTCAGAGCTTCAAGCTCTAGGGTTCCTAGAATATTGGTTTGAAGGGAACACCTTCTGAACTTGCAAGGCTTTAAGCTCTAAGTCAAGGCATTGTAACTTGTGGGTTTACCACGACAGTAACTATGCCAAGAGGCTTTCTCCGACTTTGGAATGGTGATGTAGCTCCCTAGGAGAGTGCCTTTCAGTGACTAAACATGCACGTATCAGAAAATCAAGAATACATATAGGTTCTCAAGAGAATGAATGCATATTCATAACTTAATCATTTAACATAGAGAAAGAACCCTTTATAGACATATAAATACTTACATACATCCATTACTTACAATTCAAATCATAAGGAAAGAAAAACACTTATCAGAACCATATAGTGTGATGCAACTACTGAAAGGGGTGCTCGTTTCCACCCAACCATAGGCTCAGTCACTCCCAATGGATTTATCATTGGCCACCCCCAATATTAAGCCATGATACTTATAGATTCAATCTCTTACTTCAAGCTCAACGAAAGGTAGG
This sequence comes from Picea mariana, assembly GCA_032191745.1. Classification (NCBI taxonomy): domain Eukaryota; kingdom Viridiplantae; phylum Streptophyta; class Pinopsida; order Pinales; family Pinaceae; genus Picea; species Picea mariana. The sequence goes on from JASDQU011441241.1 coordinate 16,686, forward strand.
GATGAAGGTTACTCGCCCTCTCCCAATATAGAAATAGATAAAGACGAAGGTTACTCTCCTTCTCTTGGTTCAATCTCTATTTTCTATGATCAAAACTCACTGTTTCCTCTTTCAGTCCTTCCCTGAACCCGAGAGTTTTATCTCTCGGCTCTGCATTTTCTCCATAGGTCTCCCTCTGTCCACCATGATTCCTTTCTTGCCTCCCTCAACAAGATTGCGGGCAACTCGAATCTCCCAGTATATGGTCAGGTCTAGAAGCCTTACCGATGGGAATTATGCCCCATCCCTCATTAACCCTTGAGGGGGCCTTCCCACCTACCGGATTGAAGGGAATTCATTCCTGGTTAGAGGGTTGTTTTTATCTGAGAAAATTAATTCCATCATGGTACTGGTTCGGTAGAGGTTAATGCAACCATTCAAGGTTCCCTCCACCACCTTTCACAACATTTCGTGGTCTCTCTCTTAGCACATCCCCTCTTTTAGTAGTCATGCAACACGTAACCATTTTCTATTAAAATAATCAGAATTTACATTCATCGACCTTCTACACAAGGTCCATCAAATCAAACATTCACACTTTTAAGTTTTCCATAGTTCCTCAGCCCATATAGTTATATTTACATACTGGGGGGGTGTTACAATTCCCTCCCCCTTAAAGGAATCATCGTTCTCGATTTTCTATCTATCAACATAATATGTATGTACAGAAGTAAGCAAAATCAGATATGCCTGTCTCATGGCATCTTCCATTTCCCATGTAGCCTCATCTGGGCCAAAGTGTTTCCATTGTACCTTGACCTTTGCAATGGTTCGGTTCCTGAGTGATGTTTCCTTCCTGTCTAATATGCTTTGGGTTTTTGTCAAGAATTCTCCCTCTGGCTCCACCTGGATCACAGACCATTCAATTATATGATTAGCATCATGTACATATTTCTTCAGTAATGAAACATGAAAAACATTACGTGCCTTTACTGTGGGAGAAAGCGCTAGCCTATAGGCTACATGTCCCACTCTATCTAAGACTTCAAAGGGTCCACAATACCGAGGTGCCAACTTGGCACAGGCTCCCATTCTCAAGGAACTCTTCCTGGGTCTAACTCTGAGATAGACAAGGTCTCCAGTCTTGAACTCTCTGGGAGTTCTCTTTCTGTCGATGTAACTTTTCTGTCTATCCTGAGATATCTTCAAATTTTGTCTTATCTGAACCACTTGTTGTTCCATTTCTTTCATCATGTTGGGTCCGATTGTAATTATGTCCACTGGATTGCTTCAGTTGTTTGGAATCTTTCACTGTCTACCATAGAGGACCTCAAAAGGGCTCATCTTCAAGGATTCTTGATAACTATTATTGTAGTCAAACTCTACCAATGGTAGGTAGTCTTCCCACTTCTTAGGATGATGAATTACATGCATCCTTAGCATGTATTCTACTATCTGGTTCACTATTTCTATCTGTCCATCAATTTGGGGGTGATAAGCTATGTTGAATAACAATTTTGTCTCCAAACTGGCCATTAGGGATTTCCAAAAGTTCAAAGTAAACTTGGTATCAAGGTCAGATACAATTTCCTTGGGCATGCCATGTAGTCTAAATATCTCCTTCATGAAGATGTTGGCAATATCTATGGCCTTGCAAGTTGATTTGATAGGAATGAAATGAGAAGACTTACTCAGTTTGCCCACCATAAACATGATGGCATCATTTTTCTTGGTCAACTTTGGTAATCCGATGATGAAATCCATGGAGATGGTTTCCCATTTCCATTCTGGGATTGGTAGGGGCTATAATAATCTTGTTGGATGTCGGTGCTCTTCCTTAACTTATTGGCATTCTAGGCACTTAGATAGATAGTTATCTATGTCTATCTTCAACCCAGGCTAATAGAATTGTTTCCTAGTGGTCGTGATCATCTTTTGATATCCTGGGTGACCAGTATATGGTTTCTTATGTAGTTCATCCATTATGAATCTCTTCAAGTCATCACAGTTGGGAATATACAATCTATTTTTGTAAGTCAGCATCCCTCCCTTGAGCATCTAGTAGCCTTGATACTTCAACCCTGCAGGCTCTTGTCTTAGGTATGAGGTCACAGTCTTGAAGAATAAATCTTTCTCTTGTGCATTTCTGACTCTTTCCCTGACATCTTTTTCATAGGTGCTTACTGCTTCCAGATAAATCATTTTTATACTTATGCTAAGGGAATTAGCCACCCTATTTTCCTTTCCTTTGATGTGTTTGATTTTGAAATCAAACCCACTAATAAGATCCATCCACCTAGCTTTCCTGGTATTGAGCTTTGGTTGATCAAACAAGTGCCTCAATCCACAATGGTCTGTCATAAGCACAAATCTCCTTCCCAGGAGGTAGTGCCTCCACATTTTTAAAGCATGTATTATGGCACCAACTCTAGGTCATGGGTCACATAATTGATCTCATGCTCATTTAATTTTTGAGACACATAGGAAATTACACATCCCTCTTGCATAAGGACTCCTTTGAGTCATTCCTTGCAAGAATCTGTACACACGAGGAAATAATTATTTGAGTCTACAATATTTACCACAAGTGCATGGGTCAGGAGGTATTTTAGTTCTTGAAATATTTCTTCACATTTTGATGTCCAAATGAATTTGATCCCCTTTTTCTGAAGGGCAATGATTGGACAACCAATATTGGAAAATCCTTTTATGAACCTTCTATAGTATCCTTACAGGCCCATGAAGGATCTGATATCTGATACATCCTTCGAGGTAGGCCATTCCATAATAGATCTAATCTTATCGGGGTCCACTTCCACCCCTTCCTTAGAAATGACATGGCCTAAGTAATGGAGTTTCTTTTGAAATAAGTCACACTTGCTAAACTTAGCATTGAGATGATGCTCTCTTAGTACTTGAAGTACAAGTATAAGATGTTCTTCGTGCTCCTCCCCATTCTTGGAGTATATTAGGATATCATCAATGAAAACTAATACAAATATGTCCAGGAATTTGCTAAGTACATTATTCATCAAGCACATAAAAGTGGTGGGGGCATTGGTTAACCCAAATGGCACCACCACAAATTCATAGTGACCATAACTCATTCTGAAGGATGTTTTTTGGATGTATTCATCCTTAATCTAGAATTGGTGGTATCCAGACCTTAAGTCAATCTTTGAGAATATGGAAGAACCTTCCAATCGGTCGAACAAGTCATCTATTCTTGGTAAGGGGTACTTGTTATTTATGGTTGTCTTATTGAGTTGTCTGTAATCTATGCACAGTCGAAGTGTGCCATATTTATTTTTCACAAACAAGACGGGTGCTCCCCACGAGGACAGACTGTGTCGGATGTAGCCTTTGTCCATAATATCCTTTAGGTGTAGCTTGATCTCAACCAGCTCTAGCATTCTCATCCTATATGGCGTTCTAGATGCTGGTACCGTTCCTGGTGTAAGTTCTATCAAGAAGTCAATATCTCTTCTTGGAGGTAGACCTGGTACTTCTTATGGGAACACGTCCTTGTATTATATTAATATGGGGTGGTCCTCTAGGTTTGGTTTGTCATCCTCAACAGAGTCCAACACCTATATGAAATATAAGGATAACCCCTTTCTGCAATACTTTTTCATTTGAAGGGATGATATTTTCCTCACTGAGACAGGCTTCTGAATCCCTTGGAGGGTTGTCTTTCTCCCTTCTTCATTTATACATTATAAAGTGTTATGATAACAATCCAATTTAGTTTTGTAAGAAGCCAACCAATCCATACCAATCAACAAGTCATAGGATGCCAGGGGAAGTATGTTAAGGGTCGCTTGGGTGGGCATTCCACCCATGATGAGTTGACAGGATGGTATGACTTCTGCCACTGTTATTTTGGTCCCAGTGGATAATTGCACCAACCATGGATAAACATGTACCATTCATTGCATTTTACACTTATCAACAGTCTGAGGGGCCACATAAATCAAATTATAACCTGGGTCAATTAAAATAGAAACTAGTTGGTTGGCGATCATACCTTCCAGCTCCACTACTGAAGCTTGGTGGTTGGCTTGATTATTGTCCAAGGCCGAATAGATTCATGGCATGCTCCTAGCCACTTCATTGGCAGTGGTAGCCTCTTGGATATTGTAGACTCTCTTGTTGTTATGTTGTCGGTGTGGGAAGTCCCTCAATTTATGATCCTCTCCACAACCCCATCATTTTAAGGGTTCCTTATTTAGGTTATCGGTCTTTGTTGTGATTGTCTTAAAAGGTTTATTTCCACTTTGAGAGGGGAAATTTTGTTGATATATACTTCTAGTAGGAAGGCTCCTTCTAGAATATTTTTCGTAGTTATTAAATCTTGAGGATTTAAACCCCTTCTTCATGAATCCTGAACTACTCCTCTTCTTCTAGTCTTTTTTGGCTCTTGTCTTACTCCCAAGATGTTCATAATAGTACCTCGCCTTCTGGATAGCTTCTTCTACGGCCTTTGGATCGTCGAACTCAATTCTATCCCGGTAGGTCTAAGGTAACCCACTAATGAACCTCTACAACTTTTATTTTTCATCTTTTATGTAGGGTACATACCTTAGTAGTTCAAGGAATTTATTGACAAATTCATCTATGGTGAGTTGTCCCAACCTAAGATCATAGAATTCCTTAGTTTTCCCATCCATGTATTTTTTTGATAGATGTTGCTTCCAGAAGTATTTCTCAAACTGTTTCCATGACAAGTCCTTCTCATGGACTCCTTTCACATTCCTAAGGTATTCCCACCATATGGAATCCTTTCCATTTAGGTTGAAGATGGTTATTCGAGCCTTTAAGTTTTTAGAGTAGTCATGGACTCTGAAATACTTCTTTAAACCAAGCAGCCAAGATTCCACCTCTTCTCCCTTCTTAATCTCTCCATCGAAAGAGGGTGGTATGGATTTATTGAACTCTTCAGGACCATGGGTTTTGGAACACTTTTGCTTCTTTCCTTTCCTTTGAGAATGTGAGTTGGCCCTACTACTAGAATATCCTTCAGAGTTGCCAACTTCTTTTCCAAAGGAATATCTCGATGAGTGTCCCCTACCTCTAGATTGGACCTTCTTCCCGGTACTTCTCCCAATGGGGTCACTTATGGAGTCATGTTTTCAAATCTTAGGTGGACTTTGACTTCTCTTCTTGTGTTTTCGGTCCACATGACTCGTTGTGGGTTCATGCTGCAATTTCCTCTGTATGTCAGATAAGCTCTATATCAAAACTGCGTTAATTTCTATTTTTTTCTCTTGCTCCTTTATCAATCTCCCATTGTCAACCTTGAAACTTTGTTACTTGGCCCTGAGGCTCTTTACAATTTCATCCATATCTGGAGGGGTTTCCACCTCTCTCCTTTTGTCATATTCTTCGTATCTATTGTTGGAGCCATCCCCCACATCATGACATGTCACCATCCTTTAGTCTTCGAGTTTTTTTTTTTTTTCCATGATTTACTGACTACTCGATTGTTGACAAAAACACTTATTGTTATCTAACGGTATATTAGTTCATGAACAATACACGGTTCAATTTCTTAAATGCATTCACTCAATAGAAAGTTTCATTCTTTTCTTTAATAACATTTTTAATCAGACTTTTTAATAAAGAGGTAAGGTAGAGTGTCATTCTTTTAAAAGTACTCCAAATATAGTTTTTAAGAGACTCATCCATGATCTCAAGAAGGCCAAGTGTTGTAACCATGCTCTGATACCAATTTGTAACACACCCACGATGGGGTAAAGAAAAAAAAAATATTGTTCTTCTTACACGAATAAATCCTCTTTCTCTCTATGAGTTCTAATTTGGTGAGTCCAGGACTCAACCTGAGCCTCCAGTCAAGATTTTTCAAGTCTAAATCAAATGAGACTTTAAGGCCATGATAGTCTCACCTCTAAATCAGACACAATCCCTTTCAGCCTCTGTTGCAGGTCTTATGATACCTATGGCCTTATCCTTCACACTTCAACGAAGTCTCGGAGTTAGAATTAGCCTCTTTTCTCTTGGCCTCTCCTCAGATGTTACCTTGATGATGACCACATGATTGCGAGCGTGGACACAAGTGGTTTGGGTTCAAACTACTTTTGGGCCCGCAATCCTCCTCAAGTCTCCATGTGTCCTCCTGACGAAACCATGGCTTGAATTGTGGCTCTCCCTTGATATTTTAAACTTTGTGCAACTCCTATCCCCGCAATGCTACAGGATCATCGATCTCATGATCTTGATGATACTGTCTAAATCGATGGTTCATATCTGTGCCTCTCAAATCTATGGACCAAATTTGTCCCTCACAGATCAACGACTGTGATCTCTTCACAATTCTGGACTTCGGGGTTTTGAAATATCAAACCCTTTTTATTCCGTACTTCAAACTTCCAGAGCTGATGATCTATAGACACCTGTCCTTCTCGATCAATGGTCTTTCTTTCACTTTAGGTGTTTAACCATTTAACCCAAATCAACGTTCCTCCAATCCTCTTCTCGATCGACGGTCGAGATCTCCTTCGGGTTTCAGACTTTTGAGATCTCAAATCTCAAACCTTCTCCCCAATGAATTTTATTTGAAGGCTAGAATCCTATGACATGTGTCCTTCTGATCTGACTATCGAGAATTAGTTCGGGTATTCACTCAGAGCCCACAGATTTGTGCCACATGTCCTCTGAATTTGACGGCTATGAATCACTTAGGGACTTTACTCGGAGTTCACATATTTGCGCCATGTGTCCAGTGAATCTAACGGCTATGAATCACGTTGGGAATTTACCTAGAGTTCACAGATTCATGCCATGTCTCCCTTAGATATGTTGGTCTAGGATCACTTTAGGTCTTCGGGCCTTCAAGGTTCAGAAATCTCAGTTCTCAAACTGAAAACCCCACTGTTATAACCCTAAATTGCACTATCCCTGCTTACCTGGCATCAGGCCAACTCATGCCTCTTCTTAGCCAAAGCCATGCTG
>JASDQU011441242.1:12858-23201 GCA_032191745.1 Picea mariana
ATATATGATGTTAGCACATTCAATAGCATAATCCATTAATATACATAACAAATACGCCCATGGAATAATAATTCAAATATTTGCAAGATATCAATTGGACGGGAAAAGAGTATTTCTATTAATATATGATTAGCAAAAGTGAAAAAGTTACAAACTTCCGTGTCAGCATGGTTCGAAACCGAGAAACTAAGTTCCTTCCAATTGGGCCTCCACCAGTTCAATCCTCCACCAAAGGCAAGCTCATAGAAGAGAGACAATGAAGTTCTCAATCAATAAGGGAAGAGCTTGGGGGCTGAACACTGTGTTCAGACTTAAAGGACAAAGGGATGCAGACTCAATATGAAGTAAATAATTTCTCCAGAGTATCTTTGCTCTCAAAGTTGAATTCTTTCTCCTCTTTTCCATAGCTCGGAATTGGCCCATTTATAGCGTTCAAATGGAATTGAAGCGTCGAGTCGGAACGTTTCCAGTATATGGAAGGCCAAGGATCATTGATCTCCTATCGTGGCATGGAAACCCGACACCATTTTGCAATTCTGGGCACATTTCCCGATGTACACGGGCTGTAGTGGTGCAACCTACGTATACGCATGTTGTATAGTTAACAAGGTGCGTACATGTGGAAAAAATGTATTTTTTAGCTCTGGAATTTGCAAAAAGGGATGAAAAGTTTGCATAGGGAAATGGAAAAAGGCCCTCTGTGCAAGATTGCATAGGGTGAGGCAAATCTTGCTATAACATATGCCCCCTATTGTGTGAGGTCAGAGGAGTATCTGCGATGGCCGGAATACATTATAAAAACCTAAAAGTGGAGTGATGGGGAACCAGCTGGAGGAACTAGTTGCTCATTACATTCTGCACCGACTTTGCATACATGGATGCCAATTTGAATTACACTGCAGATCCATGTGAAAATATACCAAACAACTGTCCATGGCCATGAATAGGCAAATACAAATGCGGTTACATGCCAAAGGCTGTCATAGTCACGAACAAGGCCCAGTAGAACCAGTCTCAAAATCAATCTAAAGATATTTGTATACAATTAAGTACAATCTGATCTCCCATGATCACTGAAGTGATATAGGTACTGGTCCAATGAAAAGGAAGCAACAAATCAGGAAAGCTGGGACCACATACTGATGTCTTCAAGTCTGCTACACAATCTGCCAAAGGTGCAAGTCTACATCATGTGAATAGAGGAGTTGAGGTCGAACACAATGAGACATCGTTTGATTATCGGTCATTGAGGTATACCGTTAACAAACGCGAGACAACCTACCAATAATGAAAGTAGGTATCAAGGCACTGAGTACATTCTTGCAAGTGTGAATAAAGGAGTCGGGGTCGAACACTTGAAGGATCCATCGATCAGGAGACATTGATGTATTCCCAACTGTCGATGGCGAGAGAACCTGCCACTAATGATTGCAAGCCTCAAGGTACTCATAAGACTTTAGGTCTCGTTTCCAGAATAGATGAGCTGAAGTTGATGGAAGGAGACCCACTGAAAGGAGAGCATTAAGGCATGTCTCATCATTCAGCACGAGGTACAAAGCAGGAGCTTCATGATTTGGAGGAAATCGGACGAAGAACATGTTCACGAACCAACGACCCTGTGCATCTTTCGCGTGTGCCAAGTGCAAGCGGTACAGGGAAAATACCCTCTGAATAGAAGCCAATGAGGAAAACTGTTGACAAAGGCGAGGAAACCACCAATAAGGCTAATGGCATCCAAGACACTGCACGAATCCCAATGTGTGAATAGATGTCTTGCCGTCGAACACAAGGGAAACCACCCAGTCAACTACCAATGATAAAATGTCGACTGCTGGGTTCAAGGTTACCTACCAATGATAAAATGTCGATTGCTGGGTTCAAGGTTACCTACCAATGATGAAAGTAGGACCAGGGTGCGTGATAGGACTACAGTATCATGTGATTCTGAGACAAACTGAGGGTATGGCCGACATGCAAAGTCAAGAGTTCTGAAGAACGACCGACACAGGTTGATAGACTTCCCTTGAACAAGAGCATGAGACATATGGAAGACTCCGACAACATCGACTCAATGATGAAACCATGAGATGCAGGAGGCATCAATGAAATTCTTCATAGGGACTGGAAGAGTAACTAGTCGGTAGAGAAAACTATCTGTAACGAGCTCATCTTCCTAAGGCCACGCTAAACCCAAAATTATGATGACAAATGAACTCACTAACTTTGTGCTCAGTTCAAAGGCGACACGATTGCTGCCAATATAAGGTAATACTCCCTTGCCTCCCGTCTTTTTGTTTTTTCATAGACAAATGAATGCTATGATGCAAGGAGGAAACGAGTGTCGCAAGTAAGCAAAACTAGTTCCAGCAGTGGAACATACCTATGCTCAATGCAAGGAGATGCATGCGGGAGATGGACACTCAGGGGAATGTTCCCTCCTGGGTTTAGGGTGTCAAATTGAGAAGGATATAAACGAGGCTCTGCTTGGTTGAGGATGAAAAACTGCTGAGGCAAACGGTTTATAACGCAAAGCGAGAACCGGCTATAGGCTCAATACTGCAAGCAAGGGCATGAGATGCAATCACAACTTAACGCCAAAAAATGTCCTTTTTCATGATCTTTAGTCTACTTGGTGTGAAAAAGGGATAAACTTGTACCAAATAGACGTCCTTTCAAATCCAATTTACGAGTGTGAAAGAGACAAGTTCACTTGACAATCTTTTCGCTTTATGAAAACGAGTCGGAAAAGAGCTTAATCCAGACTCACGACCTTTCAAGTCCAATTTAACAAGTGTGGAAGGGACAAATCACTCGACAATCTTTTCGTGTTTTAGATGAGTAAGAAAAGAGCTTAAATCAGATTCGCTTGGGAGTTTCTAGGCAGAAAGTCACGGGGGAGGCCAAGGCTCTCGTGCTGGACTTTTGTGGAATGTCAGTATCTTACAAATAGCCGACATAAGCTTGGGAAAACCCAAAGCTTTCCAAGTCTAGTAGGATAAAGTGCTAGCGGAGGTTATCGTCTCCGTGATATATCGGATAATGTCTCTTACTGGAAAGGACATAGGTGGGGGCATTAGATACCCCACAAGACCATCCCAATCGAAGGGAACTTCTCCAGGGCTTGAAGGAGAGTACTCGGGGAGAGTAGAACTCTCTCTTGTTCAGAAGGGATGCTATCAGGAATGCTGACGACATGGTTGAAGGATGCATCACCCTCCATAAGGAGAGTTGGATTGACCAGAGATTGCACTGGTATAACCACTTCTTCAACCATCGGTTGAAAAGGACGCGTGACAACAGGGATAGGGGACACATCACCCTTGACAACGGGGGTATGGTCAGGAGAGGATTGCATTTGCATGACTGTTGTGTCAATCAACGGAGAAAAAGGTGTGGGGAAACCATAGACACTTCAGAACCTAAAGGACCCTCAGGTGAGAGCCACGCTTCTGGTATCCCAACAGTAGTTGGACACAAACGAGTAAGGTGATCTCCTTCGCAAGTCTTGCAAAGGAATTTAGGCTTACGTCTGAGGCGTCTAGGCTTTTCAATGCCCCTAGCGTCATTCACAATGGCTGGTGATATGCTCTCAGGGTGACTGGTAGAGGCGAGAGAGTTATCTCCCACATGATGTACAAAGGTTGGAGATGTGACATTGATATGACTCGTGGCGACTAGAGTGATGCCCCCAACATAACTAGCAGCGGCTGGTTGCGGGTCTTCAACATGACTTGCAGAGGTTGGTGATGGAGCTCGAGTATGACTGACAATGACTGGACTAGCGGTGGGTTGTGGCATTTGATACCAAGGTCCAGGGAAAGATTGGCTTTGAAACATTGCAAGCCAGGAAGGGTCCTGGTTTACCCCTTGTCCCTGTCCGGAAAGGTAGTATCCTCCGCCTAACTGATCCAAAGAGGTTTGTACGGGCATCATCACTAAAGTCTGCGAAGAGACAGAAGTATGATAAGGATTATTCAAGTGAGGATGTATGTTGCCCCCTTGTGAAGAGGTTTTGTGAAGAGGGTAGCCTGAACCGTAAAACCGATTCTCCTCGTATGAAAGACCTGGGGATATATGTGGACCCGCCATGGGAAAAGTGTTCGAGGGAACCAGCATGGCGGACGAAGGATACACGGATGGGGTGTAATAAGTAGAATAAGCACCCATTTGAGTACTGGCTCCTGAAGGAACATAGCTAGGACTGGATCCGTAAGAGGGGAGGTTCCAACCTCCCACAGTGAGAGTTGGTTGAGGGACATGACTCATATCAAACGAAGATGTAGGCAACGGGGCCATGGTGCCCTCGGATCCAATGCTAGGATTCATATAAGTGGGCCAGGGAGAGGATGGAAAAGATGAAGGCGCATCAACAGGAAAATGATTAGAGACCCAAGGCATGGACTGAGTTTCATAATTCTGCGTACCATTATGAAAAGCAGACGGATTTGTCCCCATGAAATGAGTGAACATCATGGAGGTGGTAGCAGTAAAAGCGGGAGCTATGGGAACTCCACTATCCATGATAACGAAAACTCAGTATAAAATCCTAGGGCCAACTAGTAATCAAAGAGCACACCGAAAATCAAACAACCAATATGCACACCAATGGTGTGAAGTGGCTGAAAGGGGCCTCCCTTCCTAAAGAAGGTATGTCTCGCCCAAGAGGGGCCTGAGACTCCCTGCTAAAGATCGGAGGTAACATAATCAGTTATAAGGGCCCTCGTGGGCTTAACAACCAGTCGGTCAGATCCCCCCAGAGAGGTAATCCTCCATAAAGGCTGTGTGCTGTTTGACCCTTATCTGACCCAGGGTACCTGCAGAATAACCCCTGCAAGTAACCTATGTGGCACCTAAGTCAAGCAACTAAGCAGCCAATGTATAACCGATGCACAGGCGAGCAGTCGTAAGTCAGGTCCATCGTATGGGCAGGGTAGCAAAGCCCGAAACCTTGAAAGCACCGACTCTCACGGAGGTAAGGGCACTAGCAAGATCCCCAGATACGAATAGATCCCCAGAAATATCTCTTACGCTAAGAAGGTATCGGGGGGATATCCCTTCAACCAACCTCGCGCAACCTCGTGATTAACTCCGGTGTAAGTGGAGCCTCCTGATATTACCGATTATACAATGGATTTCTCCACTCCCTTTGTCAGATACATATGTTGATTTAATAGCCTTGGAGAAGTTTACTCACAAAATCCTATTCCAAGGCACTAAATCCTAAGCTAGTTTGTGCCCTAGAAAATAAAATCGTGACTAATCAATTTTAAATTACAGTGTTAATTTTAATGGTCATGCTTACTCAAAAATGTATGGTAGTGAAACTCATGATGTTATGACTCAACAAGTAAAGTAAATATGAATACAATGCAAAGTCCTAACTTCAATTTTCATGAATGATATGCTTCTTAAAACAAATGCAATTTTCAATTTCAACTCTGCAATTCTGAAGTAAAAAATGCAATCTTTCTTTACATGCACTAAGCTAATGTCAAAGACTCAAAAGATCAAAATGCCAAGCAATGCAAAATGCCTAATATTTTTGTATTTTCAATATAAGAAAAATGAAAATGCATGGACGGAACATTAGCTTGATATATAAAAACTATACTGTGTATAGAAAAAGACAACTCAAGTAGGAAACCAAGAAGCAAGACACCCAGCCCAATGTACAAGGACAATCAAAATGAAAAGGAGATGAGAAAGTCTCCGCCCAAAAATTCAACCAAAGACAGGTTTCTTGTCATCCCACAGACACTTAACAGTCACTACAGAGACCCAAGAAGACTCAACAATCATCAAAACCTACCCAACAAGCACCAAACACAACAAACAAGCCAAAGAGATTGATGTATGCGACTGTTCAAGGAAACAATGCATATGTACGTAGCTTGTGGAAGGACAACATGCATATATACGCGAATGTCAAGCAAAAATCCGCGTATATGTTTCAAAAACAAAGCCAGGCAAAGGAGAAGGCTGAAAAACTCATACCTAGAGTGAACAAAGGCTGTCAAGCAATGATACGACAAGAAATGCAATAGGAACGAGAGCAATCTAAGGAGAAAAACACTCCAAACCCTAAGAAAGAAGAGTCAATCCCTAGTATGGTTGCCAATTCTGTTACGAGGAAAATCTCTCTATGGATAAGGTAAACAACAACAAACGGAAATGACTGCAAAAATCGACTCTATTCTCAAGCAGGCTATATAAACAAATTTGCTAACAAGACAAGATAAAAGGCCTACCTTGTCCAGACGTTCGATGAAGTCCACCATTGAGCACTTGACCCGAAGCAATGTACCTGCAACTAGTCCTCAACAACCAAGCAAAGCAAGAATATGGTGATAATATATGATGTTAGCACATTCAATAGCATAATCCATTAATATACATAACAAATACGCCCATGGAATAATAATTCAAATATTTGCAATATATCAATTGGACGGGAAAAGAGTATTTCTATTAATATATGATCAGCAGAAGTGAAAAAGTTATAGACTTCCGTGGCGGCACGGTTCAGAACCGAGAAACTAAGTTCCTTCCAGTTGGGCCTCCACCACTTCAATCATCCACCAAAGGCAAGCTCATAGAAAAGAGACAATGAAGTTCTCAATCAATAAGGGAAGAGCTTGGGAGCTGAACACTGTGTTCAGACTTAAAGGACAAAGGAATGTAGACTCAATATGAAGTAAATAATTTCTCCAGAGTAACTTTGCTCTCAAAGTTGAATTCTTTCTTCTCTTTTCCATAGCTTGGAATCGGCCCATTTATAGCCTTCAAATGGAGTTGAAGGGTCGAGTCAAAATGTTTCCAGTATATGGAAGGCCAAGGATCATTGATCTCTAGTCGTGACATGGAAACCCGACACCATTTTGCAATTCTGGGCACATTTCCCGATGTACGCGGGCTGTAGTGGTGCAGCCTGCGTAGACGCATGCTGTATAGTAGGCAAGGTGCGTACGTGTGGAAAAAAAATGTTTTTTAGCTCTGGAATTTGCAAAAAGGGATGAAAAGTCTGCATAGGGAAATTGAAAAAGGCCCTCTGTGCAAGATTGCATAGGGTGAGGCAAATCTTGCTATAACACAAAGGAAAAATAAAGGTTTTAATAAAATTGAATGAAAGATAAGATATTTTAGCATGTAACAAGTTTATAACAACAGTAGTAAATCAATCCTAAAATTGGTTGTAATGATCCCAAGCCATTATGCCAGGATCATCATGGTTTTGGTGTCTTTCTAAAACTTTTTCCGAGTGAGGTTTTTCATCAAACACTTGGATGATCTACTTGTTTACATGTGTTACTTGCAGAATGGCCTCTTGATTTCGGCCTTAGGGTTTACTGATGTGTTATATATGTGTTGCAGCAATAAGCAAGAAGATATAACCATGGAACATACCTCAACCATACGCAATATGATAGACAAGCCAAAACATCTCAAAACTGCTTTTATTCATGAAATAGAAAAACCTGCTACAATGAAGATGCCGATCTGGAATGCTCAACAGATGGCCAAGAAGATAGACAATAGAGCTGCTACAAAATTCTCCAATAGAAGACTACAATAAGCCTCCAAAGGCTGGATATACAATGAAGACTGAATACAAGTAGATCTGGGCTATAAGAATGCTAAACCCCCTAGCAGGAAGGTGCCACGCCCTGCTGGATAGATGAAGCTCCTCAATAATTCATCCCTGCTGCCAAAAGTGTCCAATCACCCCAAGAAATATGCCAATTGATAGATCGGGCAACTGTAAGGACAACCCAGGTGCCCAAATCTCCAAAGTCACTCTCAAACCCTGTGGATCTGAACTCCTCCACTGAATGGTGCACCCCCCTCGATGCCTGAAACCCTAGATAATTCGGCCTAGGTGAATGAGGCCTCCAAACCTCCTGAAACTCTCCAAAATGATAGATCGGGCAATCACAAACCCCTGGAAGGAGTTTCAAGGTCAGATATGAGGTATAGCCTCCTAGATCTGCAAATCACTGAATCACCAAATCGTCCTCTCTCCGAAAGTCGTTCCAACCTGTAGATGATGATCTAGCCGTGGTAACTCCTCAAGAATGGACTAGATGTGATGACCAGAGCCCTGCAATGAATACCCAGGTGATAGAATCTCCAAAATCCTTGCCAATCACGTGCAATGAATCTCTCTCCAAGAATGGTGCACCCCCCTTACTGGAAACCCCCAACCGGTGTGCCCTCTCTCTATCTGCACAAGTAACTGATGTGGAATCCTCCTGCAACTGAGTAGATCTGGAACTAGAATGGTGTGGGAGCGCATTGCATCTCCGAGACCAAGCTTGGGACAAGTTAGGTGGAATCTTTCACCACCAAATCATCCTCTAGGGTTTGTTAAGTCAAAACCCTCAAAACCCCCAATGCTGGGCTCACTAGCTAGAAGCCAGATATGAAAATATGATCATACATGAATGAATGAGTAGAGGCCCTTGCCTTTCCTTTATACTTTTTGGCTCATCTTGTCCCTCCAAAGTGACTTTTATTTTATTAATATTTAATTAATTAATTAAATCACTTTAATTAATTAATTAACCTTTTTACCTCTGNAAAAACACCTTATCTCTCCTTGTGGCTTTCCTGGCCACTGAAAGTCACTTCTAGCCATCCCATCCTGTAGTGTTGCTCCTCCCGATTCCAATGAGCTATTACACTGAGAGGTTCCTCCAAGTAATGTGTCGAAAATGACCTCTTCAGTGAATTTAATTGACTTATAGCTCAAAATAGTCAAAATCATGGAAATCATCGGAATGCAATAAAACCAAAGACAACCTGTGTGGAATGGCTCATAATGATGAGATATAATGAGAAGTGCAAGATGGACCTCACAATGCCTCTCAATAACCCCTGTACTCGCTATAACACCCATCTAGCTACTCTGGTCATCATAAACCTCTGAACTGTGATGATGTCCCAAAGTGGGGACATTACAGTCCTCCCTGCTAGAAAATTTGTCCTCAAGCAATAACCAAATCCCTCCAAGTAAAATGCCAGGATCCCATGTCCACCTATGAGATACATAGTAGAACTTGTTATCGCACAGTTTGAAGCTAGGATAAAAGACTATAAGGTAGAGGGCCAAACTGGCGTAACATGAACCTATCCCACCCAATGTCACCATGATGGGAAGGCTCTTTCTATTTAGGGAGGCTAGGCCCAGGGGAGACGTCCCCGATGACTTGGAGTTTTGAAAGGGCAAAGGATAAAAGGACAAAAACAAATTCCCCCTTCACAGATCACTGCCAATCAGATAGTCTTGGCTAAACAACCAATAATAAGGTATAACCAAAGAAAATAAAAGAACCTGCTTGAGACAATACAACATGAAATTGATACGTGCAAATCTTGGTTAGTACTTCATATAACTCAGTGACTATCTGATATTCAATATAAGCAATTTAAAAGTAAATGTTGACAAAGTCAATGCTTACAAAATAACAATGATAAATGTATCACTTGTCAATAGATACAAGAATGATATTGCATCCAATATAATCAATCAATACTTAGTCTAATAAATGCCCTCAACTACCATTCAATTGCTCATAGACAAAACATTGCTGCATCAATGATATAATATCAAGGAGTGATGTCAGTATTCAGGGTTAGTAGGTTAGGGTTTTGAGATTCAAAAGTTTTAAGAGTTTGTTTGATCAGCTTCACTTCAACGTTTGAGGACTCTCAGATCAGTGCCTTAGGGTTTAATGGAGTCATAAGTGAAGGACGCAAAGGTTGAAGGAGATGAGATTTCAAAGGACTAGAGGGAAAAGTTTCAAGGTGCTGCTAAAGCAGGGCCTCAAAGACAGGAGCCTAGGGGAGAGAGTCTCACTCCGGTGTTGCAAAAGCAAGGCCTCGTGCTCTGTCCTCCTTCTCGGCAAACAACTAGCTCAGATGAAGCATAAAATCAAGACAAGAAGGATTAATGAGGGAGAGTGTTGCTACAACAAGGCTCTTTCATCAAACCGTAAAGGAAAAACGACCCTAAGTGTATATAACCTAGGCCTGGGACATCTTCCTCCTCTTGGATTCTAAATGGTATGGCTAGCACAAGGGAAAGAGAAACAAGGAGTGTAGCTACGGCTAGGCTCTCTTTCTCTCTTTCAATTGCTGAAAGTTTCTCTATCAGGGGACATGAGACACAGACCTACTTGTGTGCTTGTCACCTAGGGTTTTGATTTAGCAAATTTATAAGCAATATGCAAGAAATTTAAACTACAACCATTCAATAAGAAGTTTTGCAGAAGAAACACTTACAATTCATGAAGAAATAACCATGCAAACCCTAGTTGTAACACCTTCCTTCAAGAGAAACACCA
>JASDQU011441243.1:0-23606 GCA_032191745.1 Picea mariana
GGTCGAGTTCAAGATACATTTTGAATAAAATTACTTATGCACTACCATAGGAAGGCATATGAGTACTAATCTTTAAAGTAGGACAACATAAGAGAGAATAATATGGGCACAAATTTGTGGAATTGGACAAGTATGCACTTGGACTTAGTGAAGAGTCCTAAGTTAGGGGGTTCATTGGATGACTCAGGAACCATATTAGAGATAGGGTTAGGATATTTATGCCGACTAATAAGTGGTAAAATTAATACTAAGTGCCAAGAATATGTGGCGCTGAGGCCCAATGAAGAAAATATCTAAGTGGTAAACTTAATCAGAGAATCAATCACTAGAAGACTAGGAGCCAAAAGTATTATCAATGGAGCTTCAACCTAGCATTCCCACCAGAACCCAAGATAGAAGAAAAAACAAGGAAGTGAAAGAATCTCACACTTTAGAGTCAATTTTTATGAATGTAATAATTTGGACACAAGTCCCACAAATGTTTGAAAAAGAAGAATCAGTCTAGACGATCAATGAACCACCTAGAAATTGAAGGAATTATTGGGGATATAATAAGAGGAAAGATATATGTAGCAATAGTTAATTGACAGATAGAGTATAAAGCCTCATTCATATAATCTAGAGGTATTATTTTTGGTCAACCCTACATCAGTTTTTTTGACATTGGAAGTACACATAATTTTATATCCCCTAAAGTAACAATCGATTGTAAACTCAACGTCAAGAATCTCCAAGACTTGAGGAAAATAAAAATGGAACATGGTGCTAAGAAGTGGATCAACCAAAAAAATGACAAATGTGTGGTAGACTTGGGAGGATGGAGCAACAAAATATGTTTTCATGAATTGGGCTTGCGAGTCTATAATGGCCTAATTCAATAGAATTGGCTGGATCCATAAGGCTAAGG
Source organism: Picea mariana (assembly GCA_032191745.1). NCBI lineage: Eukaryota > Viridiplantae > Streptophyta > Pinopsida > Pinales > Pinaceae > Picea > Picea mariana. Next base: position 908 of record JASDQU011441243.1, read on the forward strand.
TAGATTGCTATTAGAAGAGAGTTGAATGTTTTGATGATTAAGGAATAAATAAAGTCATCCAAGGAGAAAAGACCTCCATAATAGTAAAAAAAATATCGGTCATATAGGCCAAGAATAATGTGCATAAAGGATGGAAGGGATCTTTCATTCATGTCACTAAAGCCAAAGAAGAATCAAGCATGGAAGAAGATCAATTTCCTATAAATTAAGGATTTTTTGGATGTATTCCTGGAAGAATTACTATAATACCCCAAATTTAATTCCCAGGAGGTGTAATGTAATTGTACATATATGATTTAGGCCATGATTCAAGCAATATGACCAAGGGATGATCTATGTAAATTGTATATCAAGGTTATTAAATAAAAATACATTGTTGTTTGCGATATGAGAGGGATGATAAAATTTGGGGAGCTATGATTCCACAAGAGAGAGGGCTAAAGGTTTTTTTTGGGGAATCCCACATGCCTCGAATCCTTTGTCACCTTCCAAAATCAATTTTTCATTAACCATCTAATCCTCCTTTGAATTATTAAATCCAATCATTGAATGCAAGTAATAGGTTTGTGGGAAAGTCATCTCACCTAGTTAAGAGAGCATGGGCTAAGTACAATCACGATGGGAATTGTGTCATTAAATGCATGTAAGAGGAGGGTGAGAGGGTCATCTCACCTAGTTATGACATAATGGGCTAAGTAAAATAATTTTTTTGGGATTGTGAGAGTCAAATATGCTATGGGAGAAAAGGAAGAGGAAATTCGATTAGAAAAAAAGAGCATATTTTTGGGACAACAAGAGGAGAGGAAAAAGAGAGTTTGGTGCTGTAAAAGAGAAAAAACCATACTGTGTAAGAAAAAAACCATGAGAGGGGATGGGAATTATGTTTAGAACTTGTATATCATGCATGTGAAGAGTTATTATTGGAAATTTCCCAAGAACATGTAAAATGGTGTTGTGAGCACTCCATTTTACAACTAGAGTTCTTGGAGCTCCCACCTGATATTTTCTTGGTTGGTCTATGCTAGAGCCGTAGAGGGGATGGAGATCGTCTGAGGGAATATGGTGTAGAGAAGGAAATATTATCCCTTGGGTTGTGCATATTGATGGGGAAGAGAGATGGGTGGTTGGAATTGCTGCAGGAGCCGTGTCATTGTGAATTAATGGGTATTGGGATAATTCTGTGGAAAGTATCTATAGCCATAGGAGTCATTTCTTCCCCATGGACTCATAGGACCAACTAAGGGGTGGCCTCTTGATGAGAGGAATCAATTATCATATCGTAGGGTTAGGAGGAAAATCCCTCATATGTAGCCATTTTATCATAAGTGTTTTGGCCACTGATGTTATTTGCTATGTTTAACTACTGTGTTTTAATTTGTATTTTATGTGCTAAGTGATTCTATGTATGATTTTTTTTTTTGTAAATAAAATATTTGTATTACCTTATAATATCAAAATCATATATATGTCTGGTCCCTGACGTGTGGCCTGCCATGTGTGGAAACCATGCCAACATCAGGGCCATGTACCATTGTCTTGCATAGATAAAAAATACATAGTTAAAAGAGCTTAAAACTAGAGCTGAGACTTGTCAACCAAATTTTCTTCTACATATCCTGTATAAAAGGAACTTGAAAATGATAATATGCATAAAAGAGAAATCACATTCCTAGTGCGTGCAACGCTCCATCATTTATGGGAGGAGTGTGCCATGAAGCAACGAATGAATAAGGCTGACGACAAGCTGGGAAACTATGTCTATTGGAAGAGTTGGAGAGAGAATCCATAAAAACGTCCAAATGTTGGTTGAGAAATTCCAAACCAAAGAGTAGTTCGTCCACATCCCTTCTCAAGTCGAACACCAACTGGAGTTGGTCTGCTAATAGGCCAGACGAAGGAGGGGACTTTCCTGGCGGTTGGATATCTGGAGCAACTTCAATAGTTTGAGGAGAATCACGTGCATGATATTCTTCAATAAGAACTGGATCCCATTGCTTGTCCTAAATTTCTCTGTGAGGATCATCATTCCCGCTATACTGGTCGAGGCTAGAGGGTCAAGTGAGGGAGGGAAGGAAACCAGAAGCTCGGATCTAGAGGCAGAACCATACGGGGATCATCCTCAATTCAGACATGCCCCCAATTTCCTATCGAGGATAGTGAGACAGAAGTGGGATCTTCCATTGGGGGAGGGGCTTAAGTATCATATGAGGAGCATGTTGGAAGAGAAGGATGGGAAGACACCCCCAATTGGAGAAAAATATGTAGTAAGCAGGGCCTCTATGATACCTACCACGTTCGCCCGACATGGTGCAGAGAAGGAGGCCAGAGAGAAGGATGAGGGACTGCACAAAGCTTAACAACACCAAGGTGGAGTCATGGAAGAGAGATAAAATGAAAACCATGATAGAAAAATCAATGCGAATTTGGGAGATAATACCATTAACATGCCCAGATTTTTCCATCAATGCCGAGTTGATAGCCTCTCCTTTTGTGTCAGGCGAGCCGACCCCCATTTCCATTGAAGGGATCCAAAGCATTAACTTTCTTCCTATGTGAACATCTGCAAACCAAGATTTCATGGCACAAAGCCCCCTCAAGAGCACACTAAGAAATGAGGAGGCGGTGGTTGATGACCTTAACTTAAATTGCGTGGATGAACACTTGTCACCCCATTCTGGGGATGCTATATTGTATGCTTAAATAGTTTGCATTCATGAATTTAAAATTATTGATAGTTGTGTGAGAATATTTATCATGTTGCACACATTGAATTTGAATGGGTATCAAAGTATTTTGTTTTTTCTTGGTAATGGGTATATTACAATTACCGAGGCTACTACCAACCTGAGAAGTGTATTATAAGATAGATATGATGCCCAAGGAAACCCCAATATCAAATACACCTTATAGATTTTGGACTAATGAGTTGGGTAATATTAAGATGTAGTTGCAAGAACTATTGTATAAAGTTTTCATATGCCCAAGTGTCTCACCTTAGGGAGTTCTCATGTTGTTTTTTAAGAAGGATGGAACCTTTTGAATGTGAATTAATTACAGGATCTTGAAACATGTATCTATCAAGAAAAAATATTACTTATCTAGGATTAATGTTTTGTTCGATGAACTAAAAGGGATGAAGGTTTTCTCCAATTTGGACTTAATATCTTTTTATCACCAAATAAGAAGAAAACGAAACTTACACGTCAAAGACTTCTTTTAGGACCAAATATGGGCATCATGAGTTCCTAGTCTTACACTTTTGATTAATGAATCCCCCCACAATATTTATGATATTGATGAATGATGCGTTTTGAAAGTATTTGGATAAGTTTTTGATGAAATCATAGTATATTCTAGGAATGAGGAGGAGCACCAACTTGAGCACCTCCACCTAGTGTTGTCAAATCTATGAGAGCACCAATTGTATGCCAAGATGAGTATGTGTGAATGCCTCAAGAAACAAATGTAATATCTTGGGTATATCATATCCAAAGAAGGACTGAAAGTGGACCCCGAGAAGATATAATCTATATCTAGTTAGCCAACCCCAAATATTGTAGCCGAGGTGGGAAATTTTATCGGATTAGTTGGTTACTATCGAAGGTTTGTAGAAGGACTAATAATGATTGTAAGTCATTTTTCAAATCTGTAGGGTAAAGGAGTTAAGATCCTTGAGACAACTCTACATAAGGAAAGATTCTAGGAACTTAATAGGCTTCTCAAAATGACACCCATTTTCATACCCTGATTTGTGAAAATATTTCCTAGTGTGCATAAGCACAAGTAAAGAAGGCACTCGAGGAGTACTTATGTAGGAAAGGAGAGTAGTGAAATATGAGTCAAGGAATTTGAAATTTCATGAGCATAAATACCCAACTCACAATTTAGAGTTCCTTACAATATTACATAACCGGAAGGCATGGCTACATTACTTGATTGATAGTAAATTTGAATTATAGATGGACCATGAAATTTTGAGATACTTGTATCCTCATCCTCAATTGAATGCTTGGTAGTGGTGTTGTGTAGAATTTATGAGAAAATTTGACTTTGACATACTACACATAAAATGGAAAGGAAACTTGGTAGTAGATGCCCTAAGTCAAAGACAACATATAGGTGTAATTTCCCAAGCTTAGTTAGATTTGAGAATGATATACATAAATAATATCCAAGGATGATAAGTGGTACCAAGAAGTATGCCAAGATTTGTTAAGGAGGAAGGATTGGATAGAGAAGGAGGCTAGAAAGTATGATGATTATTGCAATACCCCCAAGTTGTAACTATATACACAAATGTATATCTGTTCATATAGGCTAGTGAGCCAGGTAGTTTTGGTACAAAGTTCCTTGTATGTATGAAATTTAGACTAGGGAGCCTGTGTGGTAAGAGGCAGGTGAGCATGTAAGTTGTGGCTAGTGAGCCAAGCTTTGTATTTTCCAATCACAGTCTATCATATTAATAAAAATGCATCATTGTTGTAGACCTCAAGATGAAAAGTGTATGGAGGGATAGGATTCCATGAGAGGGAAAGGGGGCTAAGGGACTTATGAAGAGGGCTTATGCTAGGGGGATAAATATAATAACACAATATTAAAGTCCTAAGTCTTTATGGGATTATGATTTGTAATTTCCTAATAGAGGGGAAAAAATTATCAAGTGGGGACAAGGAGCTCCTTGGATGACATCTGTCATGAAAAGAGAATCAAATATAATGTTGGGTCTTAGTGAGTTTTTAGGATTTTTGACAGTGATTCGAACTGCTGCAGGTATGGGAGAGAGTACTGCATTCCCTATTGTGATTGAATTGGAGAAAAGAGTGGATTGAAATCCATTGCAGCTGTAACCCTATAAATCGTTGGTGGTTTGGGTGTGAAGAAACAAGTTATCAATCCTTTGGAGCATTTCTCCTTGAGTGGAAGAATTGTCGAGATAGTTTTTCATGTGTGCTAGCCTTGTGGGCGCCTGCAAAATATTTGAGAGAAGTTGTGTGTTTCAAGTGCCACAAAGATTTGATACTTCATGGCCGACATGTTGTTGAAGCCCTGGAAGGGGAGTGGTACAACAAAAGGACCATTGAGAAGTGAAGGGGAACACTTTGTTAGGTGGGATAGGCTAAGGGGAATGAGAGGCTATGAGGTGGAACTGCTGCTGGAGTTGGTGCCATTGGCCTTGTATTGAGCCGTGTGTTGTTAGACCTTAGTTGAGTATGGTGAGAGTGCCTTTGCCCTGGTGGAGTCATATCCCTACCAAGGGGGTGACCTACCGTTGAAAGTGCTAAACAATGATGTCTATGACTGGGAGGAATGTTAGAGGTATGTAGCTATTTGGTGCTTCTTTTAAGATAAGTGCCATGTTCTTGAATGCTTAATTTCTTGATCAATGTGTTGTTTTTCCGTTGTGTTTTAATGAATTGACTACACATTACATTGATGAATGCTTGACATGTTTTATTATGCTTATACATGGAATTTCACATGGTTTTTGGTTTGATAGATAGGGTATGTAATTGGGATTATGTAAGGAATATTGTATAGAAGATTTACAAAGACATGTTGAGTGAAGTTAATGATGGTATCTAAGAGAAATTTTGTGTGGCATGGCTCAGGTAAGGAACTAGGGACATTGATTAACATGAATGTCCACCATTCGATCCATCAGATGAGAATGTCTCCCTTGGAAGGGCTGGGTGTGTAAAATAATAATGTGTCAATATTTGGTGTCGGAGGTGTCATGTTAGTAGGTCACATTAGCATGACACATCGACGATAAGGACTTGTTAGTAGGCCATGATGGCAGGAATAGACCAGAGACTATATGACAGAACTAGGGAGTGGAACTAGGATCATCCAAAAATCTAGAGATCTAGAGGTTCCTAAAAGTGAGTCCTTTGAAAAAATCCAAATCTCAAACCCTAGATTCGCTTGGAAATTAGCCACCAAACCTTGTGGTGGAACCCATACCTTAGGACATGGCTAAGTAGTAGGTACCTCTATGAATGGAATTATGAAATTCGGGCAGCGAACATCCGAGAATTTTCAAAAGAGGACTTTGTTAAAAAGTTCAGATTCTGGATGTGGGACCCCAGTAGAGGACAATGAGCTAGAGCAGAACTAAGTGGTGGAACTAATGCATCCGAAATGGAAGATATCAGGGAATTTGAAAAATTCCGGATCCAGAGTTCCAAAAATTCAAAAATTCAAAAAATTCAATCTTTTCCCAAAGTGTCGAATGCTGGATGTGGAACCTTGACACAATAGAACCATACTTCTGAAGGTGAAAGGGGAAGGTTCCAGGTAGGTGGAAACGTCACTTTAGAGCCATGGAAGAAAATGAGGCAAAGTGAAGGCCTATAATTAGAACGAGTCAACAAAGGTAGATGAATAAGGAAGCGCCAGGTGGTAGACGGGTATAGGTGGGACCTGCGCTCATAAAGGAGGACAATATGGCAATTTGAAGATCATATATTTTTTGAAAAATGGGATTTTTCAAAAATTCTGAATTCTGGATGGCCAGATATCTGGAAGTTATTGCTAGATGGACAGATATAATTTTTTTTAGAAAATTTGGATATTTGGACCTATGTTAGATTGTAAGGTGGTTAAGCCATACATCTAGCATGGAATAAGAGGATGAAAAAGCAATTATGGAGCAGGACATGTGGAACTAGATGCCACATCAGCTGACACATGCCATGCCATGTTAGCGGGGTTCCACGTCAGCAAGACTATGACATATTTTTGAATTTTTTTTCGTCTAAGTTTGGGGAACGAATAAATTTATGCTTAGAGCTCAGAATTGAGAAAATGAAAAATCAATGGAAAGCTAAGGAAGAACATAATCAATATGTTCACCCTGATTTGAGAGATGGGTAGCATATTTCATGAGAAATTCAAAATAAGGCTTTTTGGTGGCATTCAAGGATTGGAAATGGGGTGTGCATTTTCCCAGATTTGTATTTATGCCTAATCTAACAGATGTTTCCTGTTGGTTACACATTGTGCAGACTTAAATTTACAGGCATAATAGTTCAATATGAAGATCAATGAGATAGAGTATACTTATGAGGATGAAGTCAGGGGACTGAATGTCAACTTGGGAAATGATGAGACTGATTTCAATGGGAACAAAGAAGGCATAGCATGAAGTATTGATCTGGTGGAGACAATCTGTCATGAAAAGAGAATCAAATATAATGTTGGGTCTTAGTGAGTTTTTGGGAGTTTTGGCAGTTAGTCAAACTGTTGCAGGTATGGGAGAGAGTACTGCATTCCCTATTGTGAGTGAATTGGAGAAAGGAGTGGAGTTGAAATCCATTGCAGCTGTAACCCTATAAATCCTTGGTGGTTTGGGTGTGAAGAAACAAGTTGTCAATCCTTTGGAGCATTTCTCCTTGAGTGGAATAATTGTTGAGATAGTTTTTCATGTGTGCTAGCCTTGTGGGCGCCTGCAAAATATTTGAGAGAAGTCGTGTGTTGTAAGTGCCATAGAGATTTGATACTTCATGGCCGACATGTTGTTGAAGCCCTAGAAGGGGAGTGGTACAACAAAAGGACCATTGAGAAGTTAAGGGGAACACTTTTTTAGGTGGGACAGGCTAAGGGGAATGAGAGGCTATGAGGTAGAACTGCTGCTGGAGTTGGTGCCATAGGCCTTGTATTGAGCCGTTTGTTGTTAGACCTTAGTTGAATATGGTGAGAGTGCCTTTGCCCTGGTGGAGTCATATCCCTAGCAAAGGGGTGACCTACCATTGAAAGTGCTAAACAATGATGTCTATGACTGGGAGGAATGTCAGAGGTATGTAGCTATTTAGTGCTTCTTTTAAGATAAGTGCCATGTTCTTGAAGGCTTAATTTCTTGATTAATGTGTTGTTTTTCCGTTGTGTTTTAATGAATTGACTACACATTACATTGATGAATGCTTGACATGTTTTATTATGCCTATACATGGAATTTCACATGGTTTTTGGTTTGATAGATAGGTTGTGTAATTGGGATTATGTAAGGAATATTGTATAGAATATTTACAAAGCCATGCTGAGTGAAGTTAATGACGGTATCTAAGAGAAATTTTGTGTGGCATGGCCCAGGTAAGGAACTAGGGATGTTAGAATGTGGTATCAAGGCATAATGTTTTTTGGTAGTGTGCCTTAGCATGGAGGATGGGGAAATTACAATGTTTTATTAGAGTGAAGGTTACAACACTCAGGATGTATGGGACAATAACTAGGCTGAAATTGTAGAGTTTTTTGAGCATTCTTGGTGAATTGGTCGTAATTGGGAAAAAATCCCAATTTCTGAAGTCAAAATCAATGGGAAAATCGACACAAGATTATCGATTTTGTTGGTGAAAGGGTTGAATTGACTGAACAAGGCCTAATTTGGCTGTGCGAAGCTATGTTACAGAGTTTCTTGGTAGTTGGGGAGAAGAATTTTGAATTTTTAAGCATTTTTGGAAAATTTGAAATTATGGATAATTTGGGGATTTTCTGTATTGATGATGTCAGGATGACGTGGGGGTGACAGGTGGAAATCAAAGGATAGGTGGTAGTTGAGAGGGTGTGCACATTGAAGCTTATATGTTGACACATCATACATTAGGTTCGGAGGCCGGTTGGCAGAAACATGAGGGTGAAATTATGATATGAGAATTGACAGTGTTGCAGGTTTTAGACTTCGGGGAAAACAATAATCTTGGCAAGTTAAGCAATTCAAAGGGAAAATTCTGATGAAGCAAGCCTGAGAGGATGAGGATATTCCATCGCGCTGGGATTAAATCTCGACCATCCATCGAGAATTGAGTATCTAAAAGATCTTGAGGTGCGATATAAGGTTAAGCCCAAAGGTGCGAGTCCATAAACCTATTAGAATGCGGGTTTCAGGAAAAACTAGGAGACATGGTAGGGTGACAACCTATTGGAATAAACCCACAGGAGCAAGCCTGAAATAACAAGAGTCGTTGATTAGAGATAGATATTCACCGTTGGGTCTGTTGGAGTCTAGTAATGCCCGTTAACCGTCGTGTAGTTTGGAGATTTGTATAGATATGGACCAACAATCAGAGTCATTCTCAGGCATCAGATCTTGTGGGAAAATGTTTTCGGAGAGTCATTCTAGAAGTCCCGTGGTGACTTGCATTTGTGAAAAGGCTAGTCTGACCGAAAAATCGTCGTGCATATTTGAGCCTGAAAAGAATATGGGTTGTCAGATCTCGCTAATCTCAACCGTTAGATCTATCAGATAACCCGTGACCTTGTTAAAGACCATGCAAGTCGAGAATCCACGTTAATATACTATGTTGATCAACATGAATGTCCACCATTCGATCCATCAGATGAGAATGTCTCCCTTGCAAGGGTTGGGTGTGTAAAATAATGTGTCAATATTTGGTGTCGGAGGTGTCATGTCAGTAGGTCACATCAGCATGACACATCGACGATAAGGACTTGTTAGTAGGCCATGGTGGTAGGAATAGACCAGAGACTATATGACAGAACTAGGGATTGGAACTAGGATAATCCAAAAATCTAGAGATCTAGAGGTTCCTAAAAGTGAGTCCTTTGAAAAAATCCAAATCTCAAACCCTAGATTCGCTTGGAAATTAGCCACCAAACCTTGTGGTGGAACCCATACCTCAGGACAGGGCTAAGTAATTGGTACCTCTACCAATGGAATTATGAAATTTGGGTAGCAAACATCCGAGAATTTTCAAAAGAGGACTTTGTTAAAAAGTTCAGATTTTGGATGTGGGACCCCAGTAGAGGACAATGAACCAGAGTAGAACTAAGTGGTGGAACACATGCATCCGAAATGGCAGATATCAGGGAGTTTGAAAAATTTCGGATCCAGAGTTCCAAAAGTTCAAAAATTCAAAAAATTCAATCTTTTTCCAAAGTGTCGAATGCTGGATGTGGAACCTTGACACAATAGAACCATAATCCTGAAGGTGAAAGGGGAAGGTTCCAGGTAGGTGGACACATCACTTTAGAGCCATGGAAGAAAATGAGGCAAAGTGGAGGCCTATAATTAGAACGAGTCAACAAAGGTAGATGAATAAGGAAGCGCCAGGTGGTAGACGGGTATAGGTGGGACCTGCGCTCATAAAGGAGGATAATATGGCAATTTGAAGATTATATATTTTTTGAAAAATGGGATTAAAATTCTGAATTCTGGATGGCCAGATATCTGGAAGTTATTGCAGGGTTAGATATCTGGAATTTTTGAAAGTGCTAGATGGACGGATATCAAAAATTTTAGAAAATTCGGATATCTGGACCTATGTTAGATTGTAAGGTGGTTGAGCCATACATATAACATGGAATAAGAGTATGAAAAAGAAATTATGGAGCAGGACACATGGAACTATATGCCACATCAGCTGACACATGCCATGCGATGTTAGCAGGGTTCCACAACAGCAAGACTATGACATATTTTTGATTTTTTTTTTTGTTTAAGTTTGGGGAACGAATAAATTTATGCTTAGAGCTCAGAATTGAGAAAATGAAAAATCAATGGAAAGCTAAGGAAGAACATAATCAATATGTTCACCCTGATTTGAGAGATGGGTATCATATTTCATGAGAAATTCAAAATAAGGCTTTTTGGTGGCATTCAAGGATTGGCAATGGGGTGTGCATTTTCCCAGATTTGTATTTATGCCTAATCTAACAGATGTTTCTGTTGGTTACACATTGTGCAGACTTAAAGTTACAAGCATAATAGTTCAATATGAAGATCAATGGGATAGAGTATACTTATGAGGATGAAGTCAGGGCACTACGTGTCAACTTGGGAAATGATGAGACTGAATCCAATGGGAATAAAGAAGGCATAGCATGAAGTATTGATCTGGTGGAGATAATCAAGAGTTTGAAGAGAGATGCACACAGATACAAATATGATAATTAGAGGTTTATGAAAGCTCAAGAGCAACAAAAAAACATCAACACCAAGCTACTATAGATATTGGACAATTTGTAGAGGAAGATAGATAAGGAAGTTGATTGAAGGAAGGTAGAGGATCACAGGTTTAATCCCATAAGAGAAGAATCTATCAGTGCCGATAGACATCGATATCACTCACCAAGAAACTCAGTTTCAAGAGCAGGAAGCAACCCAAGTCTGCCTCCTGTCAGAAATCATAAGAGGTGGACTATAGTAGATGATCTTCAAGGGGAGATGGAAAAGATTAAACCTCCTACTTTTGATGGTGAGAAAAGAAGGATGAAATATGTAGAGGCATGGTTGTTGGGCATGCATAATTATTTCCAACTGCATAATATTTATCATATGCAGAGGCCAAAATTGCAATTTAATATTTAAAAGGAAAAACGTTTGATGATGTCGACCGTTGAGCACTTTGAACCAAAGCTTTATACCTGCAACAAGTTCTCAACAAGCAAAGAAAGCATATAGTGATGATATAACAGGTTAACACATTAGATAACATAATCCATCAATATACAAAACAAACATGCCCAGGGATCATAATACATATATTTGCAAGATATCAATTGGACGGGAAAGGAGTATTTCTATTAATAAATGATCAACAGAAGTGAAACATTACAGACTTCTGTGTCGACACAGTTCAGAACCAAGAAACCGAGTTCCTTCCAACTGGGCCTCCACCACTTCAATCCTCCACCAAAGGTAAGATCATATAAGGGAAACAAAGAGGTTCTCCATCAATGAGGGAAGAGCTTGGGGGCTGAACACTGTGTTCAGACTTAAAGGACAAAGGGATGCAGACTCAATAATGAAGTAATAATTTCTCCAGAGTAACTTTTCTCTCAAAGTTGAATTCTCTCTTCCTTTTCCATAGCTCAGAATTGGCTTCTTTATAGCCTTCAAAATGCAACTGAAAGGCTGAGTCAGAATGTTTCCAGTGTATGGAAGGCCAAAATTCAACGATCTCCTGTCATGACATGGAAACCCAACATTTAATTTTGATTTTCTGGCACAAATATCGATGTATGCAGGCTGTAGTGGATCAGCCAGTGTATACACTTGCTGTATATATTTGAAGGTGCGTACAAGTGGAAAAATATTTGTTTTTGTCTCTGGATTTATCAATCGGGGAAAGTAAGTTTGCATGGAGGAATGGAATAAGGCCCTCTATGCAAGATTGCATAGGGTGAGGCAAATATTTCTATAACAGATGCCCCCTAATGTGTGAGGTCATAGGAGAATTTTCGATGGCCGAAATACATTATAAATAACCTAGAAGTGGAGTGGTAGAGAACCAGCTGGACGAACTCAATTGCTCATTACATTCTGTACTGACTTTGCATACATGGATGCCAAAAATATACTTCAGATCCATGTGGAAAATATACCAAACAAGTTTCCGTGGCCATGAATAGGCAAATAAAAATGCGGTTACATGCCAAAAAGATGTCATAGTCACGAACAAGGCCCAATAGAAACAATCTCAAAACCAATCTGAAGATATCTGTATACCATGGAGTACAATCCAATCTCCCATGATCACTGAAGTCATATAGGTACTGCTCCAATGAAAAGGAAGCAACAGCTCAGGAAAGCTGTGGCCACATAGTGATGTCTTCAAGTCTTATACACAATCTGCCAAAGGTGCAAGTCTACATCATGTGAATAAAGGAGTTGAGGTCGAACACAATGAGATATCGTTTGATTACCGATCATTGATGTATACTGTTAACAAAAGCGAGACATCCTACTGATAATGAAAGCAGGTATCAAGGCACCGAGTACATTCTTATAAGTGTGAATAGAGGAGCCAGTGTCGAACACCTAAAGAATCTATCGATCATGAGACATTGATGTATTCCCAACTGTCGACGGCGAGAGAGCCTTACACTAATGATTGCAAACCTCAGGTACTCATAAGTCTCTAGGTCCCGTTTCCAGATAATGGGATGATGTTGATGGAAAGAGACCCACTGAAAGGAGAGCATTAAGACATTTCTCATCAGTCAGCACGAGGTACAAAGCAAGAGCTTCATGATTTGGTGGAAATCGGATGAAGAACAAGTTCACAAACCAATGACCCAGTGCATCTTTTGCGTGTCCCAAGTACAAGCGGTACACCAAAAAGACCCTCTAAATAGAAACCAATGATGAAAAACTACTAACAAAGGCGAGGATACCACGAATAAGGCTAATGACATCCAAGACACTACACAAATCCCATTGTGTGAATAGATGTTTTTCCATCGAACACAAGGGAAACCACCCAGTCAACAACCAATGATGAAATGTCGATTGCTGGGTTCAAGGTGACCTACCAATGATGAAAATAGGGCCAGGGTGCATGATAGGACTAAAGTATCATGTGATTGTGAGACAAACCGAGGGTATGGCCAACATGCAAAGTCAAGAGTTCTGAGGAGTGGCTGACACAGGTTGATAGACTTCCTTTGTATAAGAGCATGAGACATATGGTGGACTCTGGCAACATAGACCCAATGATAAAATCATGAGATGCAGGAAGTATCAATGAAATTCTCTGTAGGGACTAGAAGAGTAACCAGTCAGTAGAGAAGACTCAATAACGAGCTTAGCTTCCTAAGGTCATGCTAATCCAAAAATTATGATGATAAATGGACTCAATAACTTTGTGCTCTGTTCAAAGGTGACACGACTACTTTCGATATAAGATAATCCTCCTATTCCGCCTGTCTTTTTTTGTTTTTTCATAACAAATGAATGCTATGATACAGAGGAGGAAACGAGTGTTGCAAGTAAGCAAAACTAGTTCCAGCAGTGGAACGTACCTATGCTCAATGCAGGGAAGTGCATGCGGGAGATGGACACTCAGGGGAATGTTCCCTCCTAGGTATAGGGTGTCAAATTGCGAAGGACATAAACAAGGCTCTTCTTGGTTGAGGATGTAAAACTGCTAAGGCAAACAATTTATAATGCAAAGCGAGAACGAGATATAGGCTCAATACTGCAAGCAAGGGAATGAGGTGAAATCACAACTTAACACCAAAAAATGTCCCTTTTTATGTCTTTTAGTCTACTTGGTGTGAAAAAGGGATAAAATTGTGCCAAATAGACGTCCTTTCAAATCCAATGTACTAGTGTGAAAGAGACAAGTTCACTCGACAATCTTTTCTCTTTTTGAAAACGAGTCGGAAAAGAGCTTAACTAAGACTCACGACCTTTCAAGTCCAATTAACGAGTGTGAAAGGGAGAAATTCACTCGACAATCTTTTCAGTTTTTGGACGAGTCGGAAAAGAGCTTAAATCAGATTCGTTGGGAGATTCTAGGCGGCAAGTCACGGGGGAGGCCAAAGCTCCCATGTTGGACTTCTGTGGACTGTCAGTATCTTACAAAGAACTGACATAAGCTTGGGAAAACCCAAAGTTCTCCAAGTCGAGGAGGATAAATTTCTAATAGAGGTTAATGTCTCCGTCATATATTGGATAATGTCTCTTCGTGGAAAATACATAGGTGGGGGCATTGGATACCCCATAAGTCCATCCCAATCAAAGGGAACCTCGTCAAGACTTGGAGGTAGAGAACTCGGGAAGAGTAAAACTCTCTCTTATTCAGAAGGCACAGGACTAGAAATGCTAAGGACATGGCATAGACAGTATAAAACTATAACCAGAAGAGCGAGATCGACAAAAAATTGCATTGGCGCGACTGCTTCCTTAGACTTGTCATTCTCCGAGAGAAGAGTGGGGTCGATTGGAGATTTCATCGAGACGACCACTTCCTCAACCATTGGTTGAATAGGATGCAAGACAACAAGGTCAAGAGGTGCATCACACCAAAAAACAAGAGTGTTGTTGGTCGAAGATTGCATCGACACGACCGTTGGTTGAATAAGATGCGAGACAACAAAGTCAAGAGACATATCACCCCCGAACATAGGAGAGGTGTCAGTCGAAGATTGCATCGACACGACCACTGGTTGAACGGGATGTGAGACAAAAAGGTCAAAGGATGCATTAACCCCTAAAGGAAAAGGGGTGTCAGGCGAAGATTGCATCGGCATGACTGTTGTATCAACCAAACAAGGAACAGAGTGTGGGGAAACCATAGACGACTCAGAACTTGAAGGGCTCTCAAGTGAGAACCAAGATTTCGGTATCTCGGCAGGAGCAGGAAACAAACGAGTAAGGTGATTTCCTTCGCAATTCCTGCAAAGGAATCTGGCCCTACGTCTGAAATGTCTAGGTTTCTCGATCATATGAATGGCCCCAGCATGAATTGCAGTGGCTGGCGACATGCTCCCAACATGACTTGTAGAGGCTAGTAAACAATCTCCAACATGACTAGGAGAGGTTTATGATGAATCCCCAACATGACTAGTAGAGGTTGGTGATGAATCCCCAACATGACTAACAGAGGTTGGTGATGTATGTGCAGTGTGACTAGCAATGACTAGATTTTGTGCCCCCAACATGACTTGCAATGGCTGGTTGCGGGTCATCAACATGACTTGCAGAGGTCATCGACCAATATCTAACATGACTGGCATAGGTTGGTGATGGAGTTCCAGTATAACTGGTAGTGTCTGGACTAGTGGTGGTAGTGAATTACAACATTTGAGACCAAGGTGATGCAACCCCCCTACTCCCTTGTAGGGATGCGCGACCTCCCGGTATTGGTTCTCCGATTCTCTAGTCAAAAGACTCTCTGGAACCTTAAAGGTCCCCCTCTGTATCTAAACACAACCCCCCTCGGCTTCTTGGTGCAGGTTTGACAGCAACCCACGACCTTCCCCTTTCTCTCTGTGCGAAAACTCAGAATGTCAGCATTAGCTCCCTTTCGGATAAACCCTCACTTGATATGACCTGGGGCTATGACCACGTGATTGCAGGCACGGTCATAAGCGGTCTGGAGTTAAACCAATTTTGGGCCCACAATGCTCCTACGACCTCCACGCATCCCCTCGACGAAACCACCATTCAAATTGCAACTCGCCTTCGATTCCTTAACCTCCTTGCAACTTCTGTCCTTGCAATGACACGGGATCATTGATCTCACGATCTTGACGATAGCGTCCAAATCAATGCTTCAAATCTACGCCCTTCTTATCTATGGACCAGATCTACTTCCTCTGAATCAACGGTCGAGGCTTTCTTCACAATTCAGACTCCGGTAGTTTGAAATCTCAAACTCGACTTCCTTCCATACTTCACTTCTCCAAAATTTGTGATCTACGGACACCTGTCCCGTAAATCAACGACCCGGTCTTCACCTGGGTGTTTGACCTCTCAACCTAGATCAACTGTCCAATGACCCCTTCTCGATCGACGGTCGAGATTTCCTCTGGGGCTCTGGACTTCTGAGATTTCAAATCTCAAACCTCTTTTTCCAAATGACTTTTACCCAGAGTCTAAGATCCACTAATGCGTGTCCCTCCTGATCCAATGATCGAGGGTTACTTCGGGAGTTTACCCAGAGTTAATGGATTTGCGCCACGTCTACTCTTAATCTAATGGTCCAGATCTTATTCCGGGATTTAGGGTCTTCGCGCTTCGACGGTATCAATTCTCAAACTGAAAATCCACTTTGGATTTTCCCCGTAGTACGAGATCTGTTGACAAGTGTCTCCTCCTAGAACAACGACTCATGGCTCTTCGACTCTCCACGCTTCAGAAGTTTCAAGTCTCAAACTTGACCCCTTATGAACTCGCGATATCTGACGGCTCACGCTTGATTAATCGAACGACTGAGATTCCACCTCGGCGTTCCGAGACTCCAAACTTTGAGAATCTCAAGTTTCAAACTGCTCTCCCTCTTGAGCTTACAAAAACCAAGGACTGTGATTCCTCTTGGCGATCCGACGCTTGGTCTTTGCCTCCAATGATCTGACGGTTTAGATCTATCCCACTGATCGGATGGTCGAGATTCTATTTTGGGGTTTCGGACTCTGGGAATATCAAGCTTTTA
Source organism: Picea mariana (assembly GCA_032191745.1). NCBI lineage: Eukaryota > Viridiplantae > Streptophyta > Pinopsida > Pinales > Pinaceae > Picea > Picea mariana. Next base: position 17,806 of record JASDQU011441243.1, read on the forward strand.
ATCCGATAACTTCTCTCTCCTCTGTACGCGAAGTGATAAAACTCGTGCACCTCCTTCTGATCCGACAATTGTCGATCTTCTTTCCTATGATCCAACGATCATAGTCGTTTTTCCTCCTGAGCTTCTGATATCTCTCCGCCTTGGAAGATTTATCCACTTTCAAAGTTTCCAAAGCTTTGTTCTCTCGACGAATCCATCTCTGGGATCTCGTCAACACTCGTGAAAAGTGTTATCTCTTCTGATCTTCTATCCTTAAAAGGATTTCGATCTCCCACACACACTTTGCATTCTCGAGATTTCTAATAACTCAGTTCGAAGGATTTTCTTGAAAAGTAAATCCTTCTCGCCCACCTGGCGTTCTTCTGTGCTGGTTCTTCGAAGCTTGTTGATTTCTTGACGCTGTTCACATCTTGCACCTGGTCTGAGTTTCTCTTATTCTCTCTGAACTTCTCTGAGTCAATCTGAGACTCAGTCGACGCACTCCTTGCGTTCGATATGCACACCTTGCATACAAGTATCAGAAGAGAAACGATTGAAACTCAACCAACTTCGACACAAACTCATACAATTAATCTCTCGAAAAAATCATACATGAACGAATTATAATAAATCATACACACAGAATAACATTCACTCAATTACACATGAAATGAACATAATCCAAGGATTTGGGACAATTTCCGTCTGTTCTATTCATTCATGAAAAACAAAATACATAGTGTTTCTGCTACTCTACTCTGCTCTACTGATCTCTCTATTATGTCTATCTGTTACAATACAATACTGAAAAACTATCTAAGGACCAACTCCACGAGTTCTCTCATCCTGTTCTGAAATCTATCATTTCAAATTGAAAGCTATTACCTACTATTTCCTATTATAATAACTACTAGTTATTGCGAGATAGAGTCGACACTCCATATCTGCAATTTCTTACAGTCCTTCAAGACTTTACAAATAAGTTACATTTTAAAATGTTGTTGACAAAAATATCTCAACAACCGATTAAATTCTGAGTTAAATGCTTGATTTGAAACTCTGCCATTGCTGAGATGTCATTCGTCTGCCTCCACGTGTGCGCTGTTGACTTTGAAGGCGATGCTCTTGCATCATACTCCTCTAGTTAAAATTTTTCGTGGACTCCTGTCCATGAGATCTTGCACTGTCTTTCCATGTTTCAAAATATCAGGTTCTGTGACCCAACTTGCATCTTCCATTGGATGATCTTTCCACTTCACTAAGTACTAAGGATACGTCTTCCTCCTGGTTTTCTTTTCATTCGTCTGTTCAATAGTTTTCTCCATCTGAGGTTTTTTTGCTGTGGGCAATTGCTCTTCCCACTGAATTTATTTTTGATCATCTGATTCTTTTGCTTCATCTCTCTTGTAAGGATACAGGTATGCAACATTGAATATCGTCAATATCCCAATATTGTCTGGCAACTCAATCTCATAAGCATTGGCTGTGAATTTTCTGAGAATCTTGCATGGTCCTATATTTTTCATCTTTAACTTGCTGTATGTTCCCCTTGGAAACCTCTCTTTTCTCAAATGAGCTAAAACTTCATCTCCAACTTCGAATTGAACTTCTCTCATCTTTTGATCAACTCTACTCTTGTATTTCTGACTGCTATCCTGTAGCTGTTCTCTGACTCTGTCATGGAGTTTTTGCATTTCTATTGTAAAATCCTTCGCTCCAGCACTTGTGAATTCATCTTGATTCAAATATCTCAACTCTGTAATCCCTCTTGGCTGTATACCATACATGATTTCAAATGGAATTTTTCATGTGCTCTTGTTCACTGAATTGTTGAATGCAAATTCCGCTTGTGCCATAATCTGATCCCATTGTCGACCTTGCCCAGTGATTAAACTTCTCAATAAGTTTCCAAGACTTTTGTTTACTACTTCAGTCTGTCCATCTGTCTGAGGGTGATATGCTAAACTAAAGGATAAGTTCGTCCCTATCCTCTTCCATAGAGTCTTCCAAAAGTGTCCTACAAATTTGGTGCCCCTGTCTGAAATTATGCTCCTCGAGAATCCATGTAGTCTTACTACTTCTCTGAAAAACAAATTGGCGATGTGTGTGGCATCTCTTGTCTTCTGGAATGGTATGAAATGTGCCATTTTTGAGAATCTTTCTACCACAACAAATATGGAATTTCTCCCTTTTGAGTTCTAGGCAATCCCAAAAAAAAATCCATACTGATTGCATCCCACGACCTTTCTGGAATTGGTAATGGCTGATACAAACCAATGTTCTGTTGTCTTCCTTTTGCATATTGTCAAATTTTTCATTTGTTCACAAAATTTTTCACTTCTGCTCTCATGATCGACCAATAATACAAATTGCTCAGCTGTGCAAATGTCTTATCGTGACCAAAGTGTCCAGCTAAACCTCCACTGTGTTTCTCTTTCAACAGGTTGTATCTCATTGAGCATTTCATAATGCATAATTGGATCCCTTTGAACGGTAATCCATCCTGGATCAAATATCCAGTCCATGGGCTTCTGTCTCCCAATAAAGGATTCTTGCATGCCTCATAAGATTCTTTTAAATCTGCATCTTCTTTATACATCTCCTTGAGGTGTTCGAACCCCAAGGTCTCCACCTGGAATTATTGTACAATCAAACTCCTCCTGCTCAAAGCATCTGCGACTTTGTTAGTAGTTCCAACAATGTGTTTAATAACAAAAGTAAAATTATACATAAATTCTACCCATTTTGCATTTTCTGATTCAACGTTTCTTGCCTAGTAATAAACTGCAAAGCATGATTATCACTGTACAAGACAAATTATTTAGGGATTGGATAATGTCTCTATTTTTTCAAAGCTTGAATCACTGCATAAAATTCCTTGTCATACGTGGAATACTTTTGCTTGGGATCATTCATTTTCTCACTCAAATAAGCAACTGGCCTATTGTCTTGACTCAAGACTGCTCCAATAGCTAATCCAGTTGCATCGCATCTCACCTGAAATGTTTTTCAAAAATCTGGTAACACCAGAATTGGCTGCTCTGTGATTTTCTCCTTCAACACTTTGAAACTTTTTTCAGCTTCCTCTGTCCAACCGAAGGACTTGTGTTTCTTCTTCACAATGTCCAACATGGGTGCACATATGCCACTGAAATTTCTGATAATTTTTCTATAAAAGCTCGCTAACCCATGAAAACTTCTTACCTCAAATATGTTGCTTGGTGACGACCATTCTCTGATCGCTCTCATTTTTCTGGGTCCATCTTCAATTCATTTTAAAATATTACGAAACCCAAATATATGAGCTCCTTCTTCATAAAAGAACTCTTCTTCAGATTTATCAACAATTTCTCTTGCTACAACCTTTCCATCACTGATGTCAAATGTCTTAAGTGTTCCTCCTTTGTCTTGCTGAAGATTAGTATGTCATCCAGATATACTATGACAAATTTGCCTATGAAGTCTTTTAACACTTCATTCAATAACCTCATAAATGTTCTTGGTGCATTTGTCAATCCAAACAACATGACCAACCATTCAAACAATCCTTCATTTGTCTTGAATTCTATTTTCCATTCATCTCCCTCTCATTCTTATTTGATGATATCCTCTCTTCAAGTCTATCTTGGAAAAATAGCTTGCTCAACTCAAACAGTCCATCAAATCATCCATCCTCGGTAAAGGGAATCTGTATCGAATGGTTATTTTGTTGATGGCTCGAGAATCTGTACACATCCTCCATCCCCCATATTTTTTTGGACTTAATACAATCGATACTGCACATGGGCTTAGGCTTTCCCTGACTAACCCTTTATCCAACAACTCCTGGACTTGATTTTTGACTTTCTCATTCTCTCTAGGTGTCAACCTATAAGCTGCTTTGTTTGGTAAACTAGCTTCTGGAATAAGGTCAATATGATGGCTTATACTCCTGATGGGTGGCAATGAGTGTGGTAACTCATCCCCGACTATATCAACAAAGTTTTCTAATAGTTCTTGGATTTCTATAGGAAAATATTCTACAGAAGTATTCGTAAGGATAACTCTAGGCTTACTCACTACAACAAATTGCATTTCTTTCTCCTTCTTGACTTCATTCAAGAGATCCTTCCCACTCAGGAGAAGTATGTTTGAACTAGCTTCTGTCTTTTGCTCTTTGTCTTCTATGGGTAACAACATATGTGTTCAACCATTTTTCTCTAGGGTATAGTTATTCTTCCTTCCATCATGAATAACCTTTTGGTCATATTGCCACGGCCTCACCAATAAAATATGACAAACATCCATAGGAATTACATTGCACAATATTTCATCCCTATAACCTGCTATTTTAAATTCAACTTGGTATTGTTGACTTACCATGACTTGATGTCCTTTCTACAACCACGATACCTTGTATGGATTTGGATGTGTAGTTGTCTTTAGCTCTAGCTTTTCCACTATCTCCGTGGATACTAGATTGTCAGTGCTCCCACTGTCTATGATCACCTTGCAAACTATGTCTTTCGACTTGCAAATAGTCTTGAACATGCTTGTAAGATGAACTGGTTCGTCTGGTTCCTTTTCTGGTTTAAGAAGGATCTTCCTCATCATGAGGTTTCTTCCTCCGTCTGCTGCTTCTGCTTCCACATGTTTCTGTGCTTCAACAATGTGTGCTTCTTCGCCTTCTCTTTTTTTGTCGGGACATTCCCAATATTTGTGTCCTTTTTCAGAGGTATAACATTTAACCACGCCTCCTATGGCTCTTTCTCTTCCTCTACCTCTGGGAAAAGAACTTCTTCCTCCATGCTGTCCTTCTTTAGAACTTCCACCCTTCTCATGGTGACTATGCTTTTTGTCATCTTCAGGCTTCGACTTCTAGAACTTCTCTCTACTCCTTCTTTAGAACTTCCACCCTTCTCATGGTGACTATGCTTTTTGTCATCTTCAGGCTTCGACTTCTAGAACTTCTCTCTACTGGTTCCCTTGCCTCTGCTTCGTTGGCTTTGCTTCCTGGATAATTTTTCTTTTGCTTTCAAGGCTACTTGATAAGAATCCTCGATTTTACTGACAGACATCATGCTGATCTCCTATTGGATTTCATATCTCAACCCATTGATGTATCTATCTGTCTTCTCATCTTCATTCTCTTTCTGTCCAGCCCTGATGTTCAGTCGGTAAAATTCTTCAGTGTACTCTTTCAATGATAAACCCCTATGTTTTAGGTTCTGCAATCTTCGGTAAATATTGATTTGGTAATCCTTCGGGATAAATTTGGCTTTCAACTTAGCTACCATCCTATACCAGTTTTTAATTTTCTACTTACCATTTCTCCTCCGTTCGACTTGCAGTTCATTCCACCATAACGCTGCATGATCTTTCAGTCTTGTCACTGCATGCTTCACCATATTGTCTTCTTCAATATCTTCGTAATCGAAGTATTTGTCCATAGCACATACCCAATCTAACAATTCTTCAACTTCCAAATTGCCTTCGTACATAGGTACCTCTATTCTTGCTCTGGCTCCTATATTTGAAACAACTTTTATCAAGCGATCTTGTGCAACATCCTCTGCTACATTTTCTTAGCCCTCTGCTTCTTCTTCACTCTCAGCTTCACCGACATCACCAACATCTGGTGCTCTTCTCTATGTTGTCTCCATGGTGTCTGTTAGGACCACACAATGTACCCTTTTTGCCCATACTTTTTGCCATTGTTATACCCTTCATCACCTGTATTTAGACTTATACTATCAGTTCACCTGATCATTCCAAGGTACACAACGCCCTTTCTCATTACTACACATTTAATCTGTTTTGCATGATATTTTACATCACTCTCG
>JASDQU011441244.1:23597-33641 GCA_032191745.1 Picea mariana
CAGTTGTAACAGATAATCGGTCTTCGTCCTCCTCTACCAAAAGTCCCTCTACCTCGACCTCTACCAAAGTTTCCTCTATTCCCCTGATTGAACCCTCTCTAATTGTTATATTTCACACCACCCCCCTCTGCGATGAAATTCTCTTCTTGGATCCTGTACATATACGATGTGCACTCCCTTAGTAGGTCGAATGCATGACAATCCTTCTCTTCATGCCCTACTAACTTGGAAAAATTGCAAAACAATTTATTTGGTGTACTCTAATACTTATGTAGTAATAGACATTCAGTGGGGTGATGGCTCCATTTCTTTCATATCTCGCAGTATCCCCCCTGATAGTGGATTTGGTGCTCTAGCTACCAAATACTACACGAATATTGGAAATTCATCCTTGTGATGACCCTTTGTACTACACTTGGTACACCATACTTGTTCTCATTTCTCCCTTTGTTTGGTAAGCTCAGCCAGTTGAATTGTCAAGGAAGCCAACTGCATTTGAACTTGTGCCATTCCTCTAGTATCTCCTGCCAACGATGCCTCTAGTTTCATTGGAATTTCCAGAGCCTCTGGTTGCGATGTAACCTTATGTTGAATTATGGGCCTAGGAGTGTGTGGTAGAAGTCCTACAATGAAACACTCTTGATGTTGTTGATCTAGAATTTGGAAAGTCAATATCCCCATCACATCCTTAAAGCGTTGATCGTAATCCCATACTCAATCTGTTTGTACCTATTTGATCTCTTTCATTTTGGTGATTTATCACAAATTTGACTTTGGATTTTTGAACTGCTTTAGTAGTGCTTGTGTTATCTCTGCCAAAGTCCTATCCTGTCCTGTAGGCGTGATACTCTGTAACTTCATATACCATACTAGTGCACGACCTCTAAATGTTGTCACTAATTTTGAAATATTCACGGCCTCATCCTGTATGTTCTTAGCGGCCCAAACTGTTTCATAGAAAAACAAGTGTTGTTTCGGACCCTCTAATCCCACTCCCTTGAATTTGGGAAGTCTAAGAGTATTATCTACTCTCGCCATGTTGGGTTGTGTAGTCCCTCCTCTTGGTGATGATGGTGGACTCTGGTTCTGATTTTGGCTCTGCGCACTACTCCCACTATTCTGACTGCTACTATTTTGTCCCATCTAACTAACTACGATGGATTTTTGCAAGTCTTCAAATGTTATCTCTGATTGTGGTGACACACATAGGATCGTGGATTCAAGGTAGGATCTTGTCTGAGTGTGACTTATCGACTCTTTGATTACTAGATTGGATTGACACTTCTCTTCTTCTCCTCCTATATATGGTATCTCCATGATTCAGACTTGTCCACAAGTTTCTCTTTCCTATGGAACACTGCACGAATCTTCTCTCCCAACCCCAGTATTTTTCATTTTTTACCTCCTTCCACCGCACAACTCTCCAAACTCATACTCTTCCTTTGGTGTACTGCCTTATTTCATCCTCAGTCCCTTCCTTTTTTCATTTCTTCCTTCCTTCTCTCATACAATCCTCCTGTCATCCTCAGGCCCCCCCTATGTGTGCACATCCATTTTATCTATCAGACTTCATTATCATCACATGTTTTTCACATAACAACATTTTTATCCATGTATTCAACAATTTCAAGAACCTTCTGTGCAGACCCTTGAATTTTTTTTATTTTTGCAACATTGTATGATTTAATGCAATCTACTACAAATTCTATAACATAAACCCCTAATTCACTATCCAACCAAAAATCAACTACTCAAGTAGTTGGGTTACTTACCAAATTCAATTGTCTGACCAATTCAGGAGTCCAATTCTTCGGCGCTACAACACTAAATCTTCCTGTTTCATCTACTAACCTTTCTAGCCACCCAGTCAAAATTATTGGAAATTCGCCAAAGAAAATTTCATGCAGATCTGTGAACACATACCTTTGCATCCATTGCTTGTCTCTTATCTGAGGGTTCCTGWTCTCTTGTCGTGAAAATTCCCATTCTTTTTGTTCTAACCAGTCTGTGATCTCATTTTTAGTTGACCTCCAAAACATTCCCTTAATCACAATTTTGTGGTCCTGACAACATAACCATTTTTTGGATTTCCTATTCTGTGCACGRGTTGTAAGACCCAAGGTTCAGTTTACCTATGGCCAACAAACCCATCAGACACTGGCCCTTTTAGCATCACCTAGTTGCATAGATGAAGTCTCATTCGGGGCATGTATTGGGACTACAAGAACCAGGTTTCTGTAGTAATAAGGGAAATGGAGACATACGATTGATTCATTCTTCATTTTTATATTTATGTGGGTGACTCAACTCTAGCTAGTATTACTTTCTATGATTCAGATTCCTCTACTTAACATATTCCTGATTATTACAGAGATTCTTACAGTCACATTCATGAATATTGCGCTATTGTTAATCTATAAACCGATTCTAGTCTACAAAGAATAACAACATAATTCATAAGCACACATAGAAAAGTAGATAGCACAAGACACAATATCCTCTCTAAACTATCTCTTTATTCATATTTCATCTTACCAACCAACTATTACATTCATGACTTGTGCATAATATTTCAGCCTCTTGCTTCTCCCCTAATCTCCCAACCCGTTACATATTATACCCAAAATCTAGGGCTTAAATCCATAGTCTATCTATCCTAAAAATAACCCATTACAATGCATGGCATGGCCAACTCAGTTAACTGGTTGTTTTCTTTCTTCTGCGTTTCGCTCTTCATGCAACATTTATGTTGATATTCTATTTCTGGAATGTCATGCTGTCATCTTTTGCACTTTATTATCTCACTCTCTTTATTTATTCTTTTGTCTATGCGTTGTCTTCGTTCTGTGTGCTTCCCTTGCTTCTGCACACTTTCTTCCTTCTAGACACTTTCTTCCTTCTACGCACTTTCTTCCTTCTGCGCACTTTCCTTATACTTAGGTTTTTCTCCTAAATTGCATCCAAAATTTCCTGTCCAACACTTTGGAAACAAATATGAGTAGATCGATGTGGAATTTGGGAATTGAGAAGCCAACAACAGAGAAAAAGGGGGTGGCTACTCTCACTACTATTCAAAACTAACTCTATGTAAGTAATATCCTTGTATGCTAATTGGAGATGATCAGGGTATTAATACAAGGACTTTTCAGGAATTTTGGGAAAATACTAGTAGTAGAATTGTAAGAATATTTCCCAGTTGATCCCGTAGCAGATATCAAATCCATATTGTGTCTATGACTGCCATGTATGGTCCCAGTTGTAAGTGAGCAGGTTTTGGACATGCACTAGCTCTATGATGTTATTCAGAAAATAACTAGGTGCAATGCCCTATGAAACACCAAGATGGCAATGCATTTTGAGTCAACGATAGTGTTATAGCAAATTTTTCCACACTCCATGCATATTGCTTTGATGGCCTTCCATTTCCTTATGTAGACTTAATTTCCCCTTTTTGTTCACTTCAGAGTAAAAAATACATATTTTTGTCCATATACGTGAGCCACAGTTAGACAACTCACATATACACAGGTTAGTCCATTACATCCTGTGTATATCGGGTTTTATGCTAAAAAATTAAAAAATATATCGGGTTTCCATGCCATGTCATGAGATCCATGATCCTTGACCTTCCATATACTAGAAACGCTCTGACTTGATCCTTCATTTCCATGTGAAGGCTATAAATTGAGCCATATACAATCTTTGAGGACATTATTCATCATTGAGAGAAAATATACTCTAGAGAAATTTCACCTCATATTGAGTCTTCATCCCTTTGTCCTTGAAAGTCTAAACTTCTTATGTTGAGCCCCCAAGATATTCCTATATTGAGATGGAGAACCTTATCGACTCCTACTACTTGTGAGCTTGCCTTTGTGGAGGATTGAAGTGGTGAAGGCCTAGATGGAGGGACTTAGTTTCTCGGTTTCGATATGTGTCGTTACCAAAGTTCTTCACCTATGTACTTCTGATTATTACATTAATAGAAATACTCTTTTCTCCTCCAATTATATGTTGCAAATATTTGTATCACTTTCCATGGGCGTATTTGTTATACATGTTAATGGATTATTCTAGTTTGTATGCTAACATTTGATATAATTTCCATGTGCTTGCATATATTAGATGTTGAGGAAAAGTTGTAGGTATAAACCTTTGGGTTGTAAGCTCACCCGTGGTATTCTTCAGACATCCGGTCGAGGTAGGATTCTATCATTCTCTTGTTAACATTTTCATTTATCTAGAATACTTGAGATTAGAGTTGATATATGGGTTTCGTTCTGTCTGTTGTGGTTTTTCCTTAGCCATAGAGATATTTTCCTCATAATAGAATTGGATACTCCAATGTGGATGATCTCCCTTTTTGGGTATTGGGTATTTTTTCTCCTTTATTTTCTCTCTATTTGCCTAAGTTTTTATGTTTTATATTTCTTGACACCCTTTATTTTGCTTTATATCTAAGTTTCTTGTCCTAACCCTTTCCCAAGAAGTGTCTTATTTGGAATACACGGGTTTTCCCTTAACAATTGCATACATACATGTTTTTTTCCTGAACAGTCGTGTACACTATATTTTGAGTCTTTTTGGTTGAGTTTAGTGTTTTTTGGGTGAGTTTTGCTAGTTGCTGAGACTTCTTGGGTCCCTGTTCTAACTTTTGAGTGCCTACAAAGTGATAGGAAGATGCGTTATTGGCGAATCTTTCAGGCGAACTCATTTCTTGTCATTTTCTTATTTGTTGTCCTTGGATTTTGTTCTGGGTAGTCGCTTCTTGGTGTCCTTCTTAGATTATCTCTTTGTGATTGCAATAGGGTATTCCTGATAGGTTGTTATTTAGTCCTTGCATTTTCATTTCATTATATTGAAAATACAAAAAAATAGTTCTTTTTTTTCATTTTACTTAGATCATTTGGATTTTTGGCTTCTTTACATTAGTTTTGGAATATTATGAAAGATTGTGCTTCATTGAAATTGTAGAGATTGCATCTTGGAAACAAATTTAGAAGCATACTATCTCTTTGAAAATCAAGACTATTACTTAGCAGCGTTGTTTTCTTCCTTTTTATATATGTTGAGTCATAATACCATCAGTTTCATGATCACACCTCTTAAGTAAGCAAAAGCCATTAAAATTAATGCTGAATAATTAAAATTGATTAGAAATGATTTTATTTTTCAGGGTACACAAACAAGTGTAGGACCTAGGGCCTTGGAATATGATTTTGTGAGTAAACAAACTTCTCCAAGGTTATAAAACTCAATATATGTGTCTGACCAGGGATTGGTGAAACCCATTGTGTAATTGGTGTCCTCAGGAGGCTCTGCTCACACCGGAGTTAAGCACGAGGTTACGTGAAATTGGTTGCAAAGATATACCTATAATAATTTCCTAGCGTCATATATATTTCTGGGGTTCTATTTGTATCTGAAGGTTTTTCTAGTGCCTTTACCTCCTTGAGAGGCAGTGTTTTCGATATTTAGGGATTTTCTACCCTGCCCATACAGTGGACCGAACTTGCAATTACTCTTATGATAATTGGTTATACCATGGTGAATTTAGTTATTTGACCTAGGTAGCCACATAGGTTGCTTGCATGGGTTATTCTGTAGGTACCCTGAGTCAGTTAGGGATTGGAAAACACAGAGACTTTATGGAGGATTTTCTCTCCGGAGGAATATGACCATCTGCGATGTGAAGCCCATGAGGGTCCTTATAGCTAGATTTGTTACCTCCACTCTATTGTTTGAGAGTATCATACCCTCCTGAGAGAGTCATACCTTATTTAGTTTGGGAGGTCCCTTCAACCATCATATCCTATTTGTGTGCAATGGCCTTTAGATTTATTTAGGAGCGTGCTCTTTGATTATTATTTGGCCTTAGGATTTTGTATTGTGTCTTGGGTTCTGAGACATCATGGAGAAAGACCAGCCTCCCTACCGATATCTTCATATTTTAAATCAAGTACCACGGTTTGGTCCTTTACGGAAGATACCTTCTAAAATGCGTAGAATTAATCAGCGTGGTACATATATCTCCACTCACAATTTTCCTACCATGAGTACTGAGTTAGATATGAATGTCTCGAGAAGATCTTCAACTCCAACATCCTCTATGATTAGTGGGGTCCCCTCAACTCCATTATTATCATCTTTTTTGATTCCGGAGGCTCCCTCACATGATGCTACCCAACCCATGGTCTCTACTCAGCCCATGGGAACAAATCCTTTTCTATTACCAAGAGGTACACTAAATCATAGTACTCATTCCATGCCTTGGGTCTCTAATCCTTTCTCTTTTGGTATTCTAGACATGACTTAGCACTTGTCATCCACCGTTTCATTGTGTTATGTGAATACTAGTTTTAGGTCGGGGGGAATGGCGCCTCCTTATACTCCTTTTTCGTTTGGTGGGGTTCATATCCCTCAACCAACTCCCATGGTAGGAGGTTGGAATCTTCCTTCATCTAGACCCAATCATAGCTACACTTTTCTAGGATCAAGTGCTCAAATGGGCGGTCCTTCTACTTCTTATATCCCGTCCATCCATCCTTCTTCCTCTATGCTTGTTCCTATGTTGGCCCTTAACCAAGTTTTGAGGAAAAATTGGTCATGTTTGACCATTTTTGGGACTTCGACAGGCTCGTCGAAGATGGAGCGCCCAGGCAGAACAAAGATCGTGGGATCTCACTCATTTTGCGAGCTTGTGGACCCAACAAAGGGTTTTTGGATTTATATAATGTGTTAAGGGATGTCGTCCCATGGGTTTAACCATGATTATGCCTTTTTGTAATGATATAAATAAGTAGCTAAGCGATGTAAGAAGTAGTTACTATTCATTGATCAGATTAGTGCATGACTAGTTGGCTTTGTGCAAGAATGTGTTAGGGCTTGCAGAGCTAAATGTAAGCATTTTGTAAGTGCTTGGTGCAGACAGACTATGTAAGGCTTTGTGTTATCAAGGATTTGGCTCAGTGCCTTGACCTAACTTTGACGAAGGTGGATCTAGTGCGCTGTGTGCAAATCACCTGTCCAGTGCGAGGCTTGGCTCTATGGCTCTGTGCATAGGAGTAGATGCATGTAAGAGATTGCAGACTAATAAAGAAGAAGAAGAAGAAGTTGGTGGATGTATCCCCACACTGGGGTGAACCACGTATATCCCATGTTGATGTGCTTTGTGTGATGTGGTTGATGTTGATTATGTGATTATTTTCTTAGTGTTGTTGATGTTATGTATAATGAATGCATCTGATGTTGTAGATTAGTGCTTAATGACATGAATGAATTCTAGATCCGAGCTAATGTTGCATGCTAAGTAATTAGAAGTGTTAGCTATTAATTGTTACTACGTTGTTCTGTAATAAGGGTTTGATCTGCGATGTGAATGAGATTCAAGAACTAATGCATATTGTTGGCTAAGTGTCTTGATAAGTATTGTAATCACAGATCTGTGTCCCAACTTGGTTGTAGACACTTGAGTCTTGCAACCCCCCCTGCGTCTACCTCAGTGAGACTTCATCTGCTTAGCAGGTGTTTCCGAAAGGGCTGGTAGTTAGGGTTTTTTTGGTGTGTTGTTGAAGCGTTGAACCCTGGGTCTGCCCCTATGCCAACAAATGGTTCTGTTTCTCGGACCTGAAACTGTGATTGTTGGGAACTGAGGAAAAGAGAAAACTCTATGCGCAGATCTTTTGTTGTAGTGCGCAATGTTCTACTTAACTTGCAAAGCTCTGTGCCTGGAAAGAAACTGGATCTGAAAGAAGGAGGTAAGATCTTAAATATTTGTGCTCTGGTAAAGGTAAGATACGTGAAATTTTTTTCTTCGAAAGTATGAATCTAAGTATGCTTAATAGATCCTGTCCTAGTCTGAAAACTAGGGCATAGTTAGAAGAAAGAGTTGATCTGAATAAATTTGATATAAATAGAGAAAGACATGTTATTCCCATGCATAGAAAGAATTTTTGGACTAATAAATGGATGCAGGAACCTAGAAATAATTGTTGGAGAATGCAGGTCCAACACTGTGATCCCAGTGCGTAGTACAGGAGAGGCTAGGGATTGTTTAAAATAAAGAGAGGATTGACATTGTGTTTTAATTGTAGAAGGCTGGGACATCTTGATAAGGAATTCCCTAGTATAGGTCCTATTTGTCTTTGTTCTAAAACTATTGGTCATGAGGTTGAGGATTGCCCAAGGATGATTGCTAAAGTTGAAAATATGAACATGAGACAAGAAAACTTTAAATAAGGTCAAGAGGCTAAGGATATGTTAGAGAACCAGAAAGAATCAGAGACTATGTTATTACAGTTGAAAGAAACACTGAATGATCATAGAGACTTCAGTTTAATAGAGATCTTGAAAGAAAAACAGTGCATAGAAACAAGAATATGAGACTTTGACATAGACTGTGTATTGGATGAATAAACACATGTGAATATTATGCCAGAAAGCACTTGGGAAATTTTGGGAAAGCCTGCCATGGTACCTTCATTGGGAAAGCTAGGATTGTTTAAAGATAAGATGATAACCCTATGTGGAAGAGTTACTAATATACCTATGATTTCTCATGGAACATCGACTGAAGAAGAATTTGACATTATTAATTTTGTTGAGAACAACACTCCTTTTTCACTTTTGTTAGGAAAAACTTGGATTGAGAAGGATCATATCAGAAGGAAAGCAGAGGAGGAAACTACATAACAGAAAAAACAAGAACTAAGGGACTTCGTAACCAGAAAAATAGAGCACCTAATAGAAGAACAAGATGATAAGTCAAAGAAACAAAGGGAAATATAAGTAGCTGTTGAAGTTGAAAGAACACATGAAGGTTTGAAATACCTCTCCATGCAAGAAGAAATTGTATCTACCCTGGACCTAGTAAGCAAAGAGGTATTATCTCTGAACCTTGTGAAAGAACACCAAAAGTATGAAGTTACCATGCTAAGAAAACATAAGAATAAGAATGGAAAGAGGAATCCAGAGACTCAGATCACAGGAAAGAAGGAAAGGAAGCTTAGTAAGAAGAAAGCCAAGTTAGAAAAACTATGGGAAGTTCTAGAGAAGACTTCGTAGGAGACAGATCTGCAGAAGTTGAACCTCGCCGGAATAGCAGAACTTCGCAGAATGGGACTTCGCCACGGTGAAGTAATATGACCATTGGAGGTGCCCTGACCGTTAGAACGACGCTCCAAAATGACTAGAAACATAGTTATTGATGGAAAGACCGTCGTTGGACTATTGAGACCGCACCATAATGGATGGATTCATATTGATGAATACATTTCTGCCCATTGGAGGAATCCATTACGACGTTCCTATTTAACCCATCGGACGCTGCACTGGGACCACTTTTTGCAAATTGTGATATCTGAGCTAAATGAGAACTCATTGTATCGCACTATGCTTTCTATACCTTACCACCCATATGATTTCCTCATCTTTCCATTCGCCTACCCGATTTATTTGATTACGAGTGTGCATGTCAGGTGAATGTATCACAGTAGAGAAATCTATGGAGGATATTCTTGTAGACCTCATGATTGAGAGAGTCATACTTGTAGGAATATAGGTGTCATCAACTGGAGGATTGCAAGAATCCCCCTCGAATGCACGTCAGTCTAGCCGACCCACTGTTGAGAAACAAAGCAAACACCACGACGATATGGTTAATGCGAAGAAGATCCCGTCAGTCTTTCTGGACTACATCTCGCCTTTGGCTGGCATAGTTAATTGTTACATCATCCCATGGGATTTTGAATACAAACTAATAATTGTGTACCTCTCGAAGGGGATATGCAGAGTTGGATCCCATTTAGGACATATACCAACGTTGAAGAACATCGAATTCAACCTAGGAGACCAAAAGAACTATGTGATGCTCGCACTGCATCGATATTTGATGAAGAAATCTGGGAAGAAGAAACGCATAGTCTCCCAGCCGTGGATAAAGGATCTCGCACAGTCGATGATCCTAAATGTAATGAAGATCCCCCACTTCGGCTGGCATCAGAAGGTTAACACTTGCGTTAAAATCCTCCTGTCATGCTACCATGG
>JASDQU011441245.1:11174-27330 GCA_032191745.1 Picea mariana
TATATATACCAAGGAGACATTTTCATTTTGAATCATCTTGTACTTGAACATTTAAGTGGGGTAAAAGGAGGTTTCCCCCTCGAAGAGGCTTATTATCTGAAATTATCTCTTTTTCAAGGCGTTGAGTACTTTTTTTGAGGTTTTTCTATGCTATATTGGTATTTGGTTCTTAACAACAATGATCCAAAGGATGATTGGAAACATAAATCTAATTACCATATAATGTTATTCTCAGCTTTATGGACATATTGAACCTTTGCCAAGAATTCCACGGGATTCACACCCTTCCAACTTGTGTATGGATTGGAGGTAGTACTACCCATTGAATGTGAAATTCCTTTGCTTAACCTAGCTGTCGAACTCATGCCCGATACCTCTACTGAAGAATGAAAACTACTATACTTATGTCACCTTGAAAAGCGACATCATAAATCCATCATGGCTAACGAATCCCACCAAAAGTGAGTAAAGTCACAATATGATCAGAAAATTCGCCCTCAAACTTTTTCAGAAGGAGACTTGGTGTTGGTCCACGACCAAGACCATGATAAACTAGGAGCAGGCAAATTCAAACCCTTGTGGCATGACCCCTATGTTGTCAAATGCGCTCTTCAAAAATTAGCCTATCAGTTAGCTGATTACGAAGGAAATATCCTTCCTGAGCCTTGTAATGGGCTCTACTTGAAAAAAGTTCCATGCATAAGCCTCACGCTATCTAGTGATTTTGTAACATATGTATTATTGTATGATATGGTTGTTTGTGTCTTCCTTTTATGTGACAGTCTTTGTCAATATTCTTATCCTACTTAAATGCTTGAGCTTCATATGTCATCATTTCCCTCACCCTATTTTGGATATGCGGATGGAGTTAGTCGCACCTCCCGGAATATCGCTTCCATTGCCTGGGTGATTTTTTCACCCACCAATGATATAGTCATCTCTGGGGGCATATATCTAGGACCTGAAATGAAAAATGTTTCAGAATACAATGTCATCATTGAACTTTTGATGGAAGCAACTGCTTTGGGCATACGTCACCTGCTAGTACGCCTAGATTCTAAGCTCATCGTTTCACACCTCAACGTGACTTATTCTATTCGACATCCTATCCTTTTTCAGAAATATTCAAGGGTACAACTCTTGGAACGATCATTTCATTTTATCACTTATGAACATATACCAAGAGAATTCAATTATTTAATGGATTCACTAGCAAATTTTGTGTTGAATTGGCATCTACTTCATTAAAAAATAATTACATTAAACATTCATTGTATAAACCATTTCATCACATATATAAGCAGAAATCACAAAGTCATATATCCATATATATAAAGTGTGTCCAAAAAACATCCAAAACTGTTATAACATAACAAAATTGGGCTTTTCGCCCATATAACCGCAACATAAAATGCACCAAAATTCCATCATAATAAAGAGCACTGGTTGGAATGAGGATTCCTCTGGTCATTATATCAAATGAATTCTCACGCGACCTTCCACATAAGGCACCCAAACCGGTTCCCCACACCTACTACGCTCCTCTGCATACGCAGAGGTATATTGCCCATATGTGGCACTGGAATGCCCACAGTCAAATGCTCAAGATTCTCTTCGAGATATTCCAAGAGCTCTACATCAACTCTCCTACCATGTGATCCTCTACCAATCTCGAGTTTTTCACCTCTCCTATTCAATGGCGACATACCCGCTGGACGTGTTGGCGCACAATCTTCCCATCACAAATTGTTTGTTATGTTACACACAAAAACATTTATATATCATAAAATCACAAAAATATTAAAAATACAAAACAAAAATATATATACTTAAAATTTATCTTTCTTACTGAACTCATCACCGAATATTTCCCCCTTGGGGAGAACCATATCTGGATCGTCATGGTAGTCCACACTGTGATATGAATAATCATATATCGCCACTATTTGGCGATCCCAATATCGATTTTTTTTTTTCATCAAATTGGAATTGTGTTCCCCCCCCCGAGTCGGGATAATATATCTTTCCATTTATTCATAGCCAGATCTCTATACCCAACATATGGCACCACTTCCCATGGACGCAATGAAGGCACTCACTCGAAGAAGAAATATAATAAAATGGATCCATAACAAAATTGATTTTGTCGACCCAATCTGCACTTGGTCAACTAATACTTCATGTTTTCCAACACTGCAACACACCAATTACATATTGTAGGGGAAAAACTCATCACTGCATAATATACTTGCCTCCTCGAAGCCAAGTGCGGCCCAATAATCCCTCCTGCCCATGTAATGGTGAGTAAAATGGTGCGTAAGGTCAAGTCCACTACCTGACTAATTGACAGCTTATTGTTGCTCTTTAGCGTACCCAGGTGACAGTAGCGTGACACATAGTCATCCACCTAATTTTCACCACCCCTCTTGCCACCTACCAAGACCACAGTGGCACCACGATGGGACAATAACATCATAAAGTATATATCCTCCATCTCCAAGGTTAATACCTAGTCTCATCCCACAAAGTGTTGCTGATATGCATCCCACATATCAAGCAACCTCTGTAACATGGCTGGATGAACTCACATGTTTTGACAAAGGAATAATTTCAGTAACCCATAATTTCTCAAAGCATCTAGAGTGGGAGGATCATCCATCAAAACATTATCATTCACTTCATGTTCACATTCTCTCCACTCCAACATTGTTTCTCACACCTGCCACACACACCATTTTTTTTTTAGAACCCATTTATATATAACACTCATAAATGTTTTTGCAAAAAATGTCAAAAACACACTTGGTCACGACCCTCATGAGTAGACAGGGCGATCGGTCATGACCACTTTGTTTGGTCGCTCCCTCCTTTGGTTGAAAGTGTGATTGGCCACAACCATACTAGTCATTCACCTCTCAAATCTACCATGGATGCTACTAGTCACAATTTCCTTCTTCACATAGAGCAACCGAACAATTCAGTCGCTCCACGCAAGGAGGCCAGTCACGACCACACAGACTCAAAAATTTTGAGTCATACCATCAACAAATAAATGCACGAAATACACAAATACAAGATGGGTTTTGTAAGTTGAGGTCCAACATGTTGTTTGCTGGCTGAAAGGTACAAGATCTATGGTTCCACACTCCGTAATCACCGCTCCAAATTTGAACAAGAAAATGACTCTCCAAACTTTCACCAAGGTAAATGGGTAAAATGAGGTAAAACACTATTTTTTAACCAACATATAACTTCATTTTAACCCTTTTCACACTATAAACAACTCTTTTTCTTCATTTTTGGATATTTTTCGTTTTTATTGCTCATGGAACCATATAATAACCCTATTTTCATTAGGAACACTATCAACATAATCTATGGAACCATTCTATGGAGTCCTTTTTAAGCTCTTTTTTGACTCCTTCAAAAAAATAAAAGATCATTGAGTATGCTTGTCTTTTCACACTCGTATCATGGATTTGAATAGACATCCACCTAGTATATGTTTACCCCTTTTTCAGGCTAGATGGACTATTTATGAAAAAGGAACACCCTATCCCTCCTGGTTAGGAGAGTTCTCCTTCACATTATTTTGAACTTTTTCGGTCCCAAGAGACTAAAATTTACGATAAAAGTACCCCCCTGGAGTCTTCTTTAAGTTTTTCAGACTCCCTAAAAATGAAAACACTTGCAAGCACAAAACTACCCGGGCTCGAGAAAAATCCTTAACTAAGTATATGGATTTTTCTTTAAGACCTTTTTAGACTCTCTAACTAGGAAAAGGCCATCGAGTTTCCCTTCTTTGGACTCGTTAAAATTTTCATCGAAGGACCCATTCATGGGACCAAACCCCTCATTCCTCAGGTTTTTTAATAATATGTTGAGGTACTCATCACCAGATGAGCTATAATGAGCATATGCTATTCTCCTCCAGCTCGTAAAACTACAAATAGGTACTCACTGATCATGGTGGGGAATTTTTAGAGGTTTTTTTTTCGTCTTGTTATCTTCATTTTCTGGCGGTTATCATTACTTTGTGTCTCCCTTGAACAATGCACCTATTTTATCACCACATACAACAATTAGGTTATCCATTTTCTCTCATTTGACCACCATTCCCATCATTGTGTCACGTTCCCCTCATCAGTCCATGAACAATTATTATTGTCTTCACTTGAGTTAATGCTACTAAGTTAAGCCATTTTTCATGCACAATTGTTCAAGGGAAGTTCTACATACGTCAGCCACCTATCATCCCTTTATGATTGATTATTGCCGCCATCCTTGTGTCAATTGTGCTCCATTATTATCATTTTCACACCATCCATCTTTCTATGTTTCACGTCGATTGATGAGGTATACATCAAGGCCCTCATTCGACGGATTTCATCCTGACGACTTCAACTCATTATCCAGGATTGAAATCTAGAAACCCGCCAGTTCCCCAAGACTTGTAGACATCGGTGGAAGGTCTCCTTGCATTTTGACAGTGGGTTTACATCATTGACTCCTTTCAAATGACTCTACGAGTGTTTGACTTCAACTCCTTTATTCACACTTCGTATATTGTACTCGGTATCTTGGGTTCCATCACCATCATCGATGGAATCCTTCATGTCTGATAACGATATACATTAATGACCAGTAATCATAATTTCTACCATGCTCGAATTCAACTCTATTTGCATGTCATAGAATCATACCATTTGGATTACAGATGAAGACCTTGGGGAAGATTACTCTCCTATTCAATGATATTCTTTCCCAAGCTGCAATGGATATTATTTACGAGCACTTCACGCGTTGCTCACTACTTTGTGCGACGTCACATAGATCCACATTTGTACTTGGTCATGGATATGATTTCACTTGTGTCTTCCATGGATCCAAAGTGTATACTTTCATGGAAATGAATCAAGTCATGTTTGTTTCTTGATGGATCCATGATGTACTCTGTTGTGGCCATCACTTGCGTCATGCATAGATACGTAGTGTATTTATGGCAGCTATGATATCATCTTTCTTACCGAGCATGGGAATGCCCACCTCAGGGATATTTTTTCTATAGAACTGGAGATGCTCTTCTCCAAACTTCCTTGCTCACATATCTACGCCTTTTATTGGTAAAGTATTTTGGCCATCAGACACCTCTTTTGACCTCACACTTTAGGGGGAATCAATTATAGAGTTATTAACCCCCTAACCCTTGGGACATCATCTCCTAGAGGCCACCTACCTAATTCACCCATTTTCATCATCTTCCCTCATAGTTTCTAGCCTAATCTCCCTTCTGTCTCCCTAGTCCTTCCTCAAGCCTGCGACCGAAGGGGTTGATCCCCCTTTCTGGACTACCAAGTCATGACTGGGTTGCTCCGTTTGTGTGCTTAGGTCGTAATCGAGCCTAGAAAATCCCTTTTTTGGACTTGGTTGTGATGGATGAGATCTTACTCTAATTTCTCAGGGTTTAGTCTCGAAAAGGAGTCCATATAAGCATGAAGATATTATCCTATTAAGCATATGGCCTTATCTCTAAAGCCCTATAAGAACCAATCCATTTCCATGGGAAAGGGGAGAAAGAAGGAACAAAGTTACTCTGGCATTTTGGTGGCAAGGCTTGGGAAAGGAGCTTGGAAGAAAGACATCTCTTCAGTTTACACCTGTAAGTTGTAATGTTTCTTACTTAATTAATAAAAGATATGTTGGATGTTTCCCTCTAAACGATTGTTCATGTAAATTTGTGTGTTCATTGGTAGAGAATTGATATATTTGTAGCATATTATCAAGTTTAGAAGCATCCTTTGTTCGTATCTCTATTCCTGTCTTAGGTATAGGAAGAACCTAAGGGAGCTTAGCTCCTGCAGGGTATAAAATCCATACAACAGAAGGGGAGTGGTAATGGAGGGGAATAGGTGTTATGAAGAGGGGATAAAAGTCGACATCATGAATGCATTAGTAGTTGAATACATTGAATAAAGACCTATCATCCACCATCTCGACCCATTATGACACTTACTAGTTGAACACATCAAAACCGGACCTTGTGGACCACACCCCGACCCCAGAGAAAAAGTGATAACATGAGCTTCATTCTTGGGGTGATTTTTCTTCGCTTGCACATGGATTAGTCTGAGGAGACATAACTGATTACACAACCGCAAACATGACTCATTACTTCTTTAAGGACATGCTTGAGGATCCATAATATATCTATTGACTTTCCTAACCCCTCTTAACCATTGAATTTACCATATTAATCACCATCCCCTCATAACCACTAACCATGTTTATAATATGGAAGTTGGTTTAGTAGTCATGATGAAGAAACCACTAGGTCCCCGGTCCCCTTCATGAGCCTAAAGGGAAAACAAGGAAATTCGAAAACCATCTACACCTAATTTGGATCTCCTTTAATCATAAGTCATGAAGAGAAGATTCCCCTTCATGAGCTTAAATGAGAACAAAGAAGGACCCTAGTAGATCTATATGAGTGGTATTGGTTAAAAATTGGTAGAAATCACCTCTAGAGCCTTCCCCTCTCTTAACCATTATAGCCTTATATAGATCCTTACCCTCTCTTAACCATAAACCCTATCTTAACCCCTTCTATTGGATGGTTACTTACTCTTGCTCTTATATTGGATGGTTCTTGCCTCTTTATCTTCTATTGGATGGTTACTTACTCTAAAGGAACCCTTGACTTTCCTTCTTATTTAATTTTTGCTTTCTCTTCTACTGGCTTTCTACTTGCTTACTGGCTTACTGGCTTGCTACTAGCTCTTCTACTGGTTCTAGAGGAAATAAAAAACTCTTGAAGAGCCTTTGAACCTCAGAATCTGGAAAACCATGTAACCTAGAATTTAGGGTATTTCGATGCCTTCATGAGGTCTAACAAAACAAGAGGTATAAAACCATAGGTCTAACAAAACAAATAGAGAAAAATGAATCAAACATAATATTAGGTAATTGAGAATATTCCTTTATTAATCAAGGGAATTAAACCCTCATGAACTTTACTTTATAAAATAAAATGACTATCAATATCTATGGGACTCCACATTTATTCCTTGTTCTTCAACAATTGGTTCAGAGCAAGTACCCTAATAAATTCACCGAAATAACCTCTTTCGACACAAGTTCCCTCCTCACCCTTATGGGTGAGCAATAAATAACCTATTTATTGCCAAAATAACCTCTTTTGATGCCCTCCTATTTATCATTGAAATAACCTTACCCAATGTAGACAAGCGGCTTCTTAGCGATGGAGGTAAACTCTAGTATATCAATTATACCTCTTCACACTTTCGCATCCCTCCTTTATTACACTTATCCCTTACCCTACATTTATGAATGACCTAACTCCACTAAGAACTTTCACTAAAGGAAAATTAATTTTATCGAGGGGACAAATCCAAGAATGAGGGGGGTATGAACTCTGACAATGAGGTGGGTCAATTTGAGCTGATCCTTTCCCTAATTGCATAAAATCCACCGACAAATTGAACGAAAGAAAAATTAAGGAAGAAAGTCGCGTGTCTACATAAGGGAAGGTGTGTTTATCTCTTTCCCACTGAGGGGAAGGGATTTATTACTTTCCCGATGAATGAGGGGAAGGAAAGAAGTCACTTTTCTGTTGAGGGAAAGGTATATCGCTTGCTCGAACAAAGAGAGAGAAAGGAATTTATTTCTTTGCTGCTAAGGGGATGGGATTTATTGTTTTCCCGATGAAGGAGGGGAATTAAAACCATCTATAAAATTTTATTAGGTAATTTAATAACATGAATGAGCACAAGAAGCTGAAGGAAAACCTCCCCTTGAACAATAGGTTCAATTAGATCAAGGGAGGTTGGGACAATAAAATTTAGATTCTGCAAAAATTGATAGCAATGTGTCAAGTCTTGGAGGAAAGAAGAACCAAAGTATTCATTAAGATTGTTGACTCTATAAAAGAACTAGAGGATCCTTCCATTATGCAATGGGACTAAATTTCTACAAAAAATGAATTTGAAGCAAAATTGGAGGCAACCAAGATCTCTTTGGGTTTCGAATTTGATGGTATCAAAAGTTTCCTTGAAGTTGAAATTGACAAATGGCTCGCTAATTTTGTCGTTTACAATGTCGAGCATAACTCTATTGCTAGGGAACACCGAGTTGATTTTAATGGAATCAAGAATGAAATTTTCTCACTTATGATAAAAGAAGAAATCACTATGGCCCCCTCAGGGATTATATTAAAGTGTGGGTGAACCAAGCCATGGAGTCTATTTTCAGAGTCAAGTGATTGGAGAACCAATATAGGTCAACTATAAAAGCAACACTGATTGGAGGAACTTAATGTTGCAACACATGGAAACAACACCTTAAAGTGAAGCTTCGAACTAATGGTCCCCACACCTGAAACCACAAAAGCATCGAGAAGGAACATCTACTCTCAGATTCAATATGAAATCGAAGTCTAGGATACTTAGGTTCATATTACAACAATGCTCCCCTCCCATACTTAGGTTGATATGACAGGGATGAAACCCTCATGCTAGCCCTAAAAAACTAGAGGGACCCTAGAGCTCATTAGAGGTGTAGATACCATTATAGGGGTACAAAAACTCACCCACTTACTACAATCCTGAATGAACCTATTAGTAGGCTTTGGAACTAGGAAAGAAACAATAGGAACTATACACATTGGAGGGATGAGACACCACATATGGTTTTTGATGGAAGCAAGTACAACCTATGGTATATGCCTTTGCTAATCCCTATGTTGTATACCCTATTGGGTATGTGTTATATTATTTGAATATTGGCCCCATGTAATGTACATTGATATGGGAGCCTCTCGGAGTAGTAGCCCCTGAAAAAAATTGGCGGTTTTTTGCATCCATTTTTGTCATTGTTTCAGCACATTGTTTTCGCTGATGGCTTTCTAATTTTGGTTAAGGAATTAGGGTTGTTGACTCATCCGAGTCAATGGATTAGGGTATTGGATGCCACAATATCCTATATGTATATTGTATTGTAAACAATGATGATTATGAATAGAATATTAGAGTTGCAAATCTAAACTGGTTGTTGGTTTTCCTGGTTTGGGTTTCCAGGGTAAAAATATTTGTGTGATGTGTGTGTGTGTGTGCCATTGTATCTTTTCTATTTTTATTGAGAATCTGTTTTCTATAAATAATTGTACAAGGTTAAAGTCTAAATTTGGTATCAAAGAAATTATTGGCTTCAGGGGGACTCATTTGTGGTTGGGGGTTTGGCTTAGTTCTGTGATAAACCTTGTTACAATGGGAGATCTGTCGTATTGATTCTTTAGGTGAAAAGAAATGGCAAGTAGTTCGAAAATAGAGATCGAGAAATTTAATGGGAAAAGTTTTGAGTTTTGGAAGCTCAAGATGGAATATCTGTTGGTGGATAAGGATCAATGGATCGTTGTGGATCCAGGTACTGCACCTAGAGGAACATCAATAGAAAACTAGACAAATTTGAATCGGAAGGCGAAGAGAAAAATTTGGTTGTGTCTCTCAGATTCAATATTACTAAATGTGTCAGGAAAAGCTACAACCAAAGAATTATGGGATAAGTTGGGGAATTTATATCTGTGTAATTCCCCGGTAAATAGACTATTTGTAACATCCCCACTATAATCCCCAATTTAATTAATGCTTATGTAGATATAATGTGTGGCTACGACCAAAGTGATGTAATATGTGAATTGTATTTCTATGTTTTAATAATAAAATGTGATGCCAACTGCTAATGGGACATGGACAAGAGATGTGCGTTGAATTAATCCACAAGAAGGGGAGTGTCTAAGAGAATGGTCAAGAAGGGGTCCAAGGGGGAATTTCCCATGTATATTAATTCAACCCATTTTCCTAAATTTCTATTTGTATATGAACCTTCTAATTTTTGGTTGAGTGTTCCAAAAGCCAATCATTGAATACATGTAAGAGGGTGGGTGTGAGTGGTCACATCCCAAATTTATTGGGCACATGGGGGTTGAGAAAAATCATTTTAAGAAAGTGGGTGAGTCAAGCAAGCAATCCAAATGAGATGAAATTCGTATGGGTTGGGACAACAATTTTAGTTAATCAAGTTTTTTTGCATGAGAAGCAAGTAGAGAGCAAGGAAGAGAGCTTGGAGTTGGTGAAACCATGGAGGGTAAATTCTAGAGCATGTTGGAGCATATCTAGAGTTTAATGGAGTAGAATACTAAAGAACCAGGTTGTTGGGCATGGATATTGAACTCATGAGTGAGGGGCTGGTAGTTTTTCCTAGCAGCAAGTTCCCCTGAGTTCCTAGCTGAGAGATTCCTATATACTTGTGCTAGAGATACCCTCATAAATGAATGGGACACCCAAGGGACTGAGATCAGTGAAGAGGTACATTCCTTGGGTTTGGCAGGTCAAGATGAAGAGAGCTGGTGGGAAATTGGGATACTTGTAGGAAGATATCAATGGGTTGTGAGTTGTATGAGATGTGAGTGGACTGCGAGAGACCACCCTCTTTTGTGGATTACTAGCCTCAACTTAGGGGTGACTAACTATTGAGAATTGGAACAATCAGTCTATGGTTGGGTGGAACTTCCATCCCAAGAAGCTATTTGCACAACTACTGTTAAAATATAAGTGTTTTATATTGTTTATGTTGTATTATGAGTTTTAATTGTTGTGCACAAAATTTGAGTATGAGAACATATTTTATATGTTGTTGTAATGAATTTTATTAGTTGCATTCATGTCTATTTTAATATTGTGTAGATGCATTAGTGTAATGGTAGAAAATAATATCTAAATCTATTTTAACTCATAGTTGAAATCTACAGGAAATCAATTAGTTGTAAAAGAATTAAATTAGTTAGCATAAATTTCTTTTTACGAGTATTTTGCACCGTAATTTCCTTAGTTGGGCTGAGGGATGTTACACTATTCCCGTGGAAAAAGTTGTATAACCCGAGGATGAAATATGGAGATTCAGTGACAAATAAACTGAACTCCTTCAATACAATGGTAAGTTAGTTATTATCTATTGATATTAAGATTTTTTATGAATACAAATGTATCAATTTATTGTTCTCTTTACCAGACTTATGGGATAGTCTGGTTGTGGCCATAGGTAGTAATAAAACTACTTTAAGTTTAGATGATGTGGTATCATCCTTGTTGTCAGAGAAGATGAGGAAGAATAACATGGAAGGACAAAACACATATGCATTATTTGCAAGAGGACGCTCCCAGGAAAAAAATAGATCTATGTACTCAAGTGGGATATTTAAATCTAAGGGTGGGTCTGAATCTCCCAGAAAGTTTGTAAAGGTATGTTGGAGATGTGGAAAAGAAGGGAAATACAAGAAGCAATTTAGGTCCAAAAGTGTTGATAGAGAGAAGCGATCCAAAGATTCTCCTTCTAAAGAATAAAAAACCTCCTCGGAAGGAGGGGATGTGTAATTGGATTATTCAAGTACACAGGCAGAACATGAGGCATGGTTGGTTGACTCAAGTGCATCCTTTCATATGACTCCCCACAGGGAGTGGTTTTGTGAATATGAAAGGTATGATGGAGGCGATGTTTTCCTTGGTGATGAATCAACAACCAAAATCATAGGATGAGGAAAAGTCAAGTTGAATCTCATGGATGGAAGTATTAGAATACTCCATGGTGTTCTGTACATCCTAGGATTGGCTAGAATTTTGATTTCTATAAGCAAAATGGACAATGTAGAGGTAAAAACAATGTTTGAGAAAGAAACTTGTAGGATGGTTTGAGGAGAAATGGTGTTACTAAAGGGAGTTCGGATTGGAAATCTATATAAGTTGCAGGGGAGCACTATTAGTGATGGGTTTAATAGTTCCATTATTCTTGAGATTGGATCCGAAGAAGAAAAAAATCCTATATTCTATGGAGAAAAGACTATGTTGTGGCATCAAAGGCTGGGGCATATTAGAGAGAAGGTATTTCAATTACTACATGGTAAAGGTATGGTTGAAGGTATGCATAATTTCTCTCTATATTTTGATTTCTATGAACATTGTGTATAGGGGAATTAGAATCGAGTAAGATTCCCCTATGGTGTAACAAGAGAAGACACAATTTTACAATTAGTGCACAATGATGTGTTTGGACCTATGTCGGTTTCATCACTGGGAAAATCTGTGTATTGTATCTCATTTATAGATGAATTCTTGAGGAATACATGGATATATTTCCTCAGGAAGAAATATGAAGTCTTTGATAGGTTTAAAGATTTTAAGGCTCTTATGGAGAATCAAACAGAGAAAATAATTAAGGTTTTGAGGATGGATAATGGTGGAAATTTATGTGAAAATGAATTCAAATAATTCTGTAAGTGTGATATAGCAAGGTAGAAGACTACTCCATATAAACCTTAGTAGAATGGAGTTGCATAAATGATTAACATGGTGATGATAAAAAAATCAAGGTGCATGCTCAGTGGTGTTGGGTTAAGACATGAATTTTGGACAGAGGCAATGGATATTTCATGTTACCTGGTTAATCAATCACCCTCATCAACACTGGATGAAAAGACTCCACATGAGATATGGACTGGTAAGAAACCCTCTCTCACACATCTTAGGGTATTTGGTTGTGATTCCTATGTTCACATTCCAAAAGAAAACATAAGTAAACTAGATAAAAAGGATGAAAAGTGTATTTTTATTGGGTATAAAGATGGTATGAAAGGCTATAATATTTGGAACCCAAAAACTAAAAAGGTAGTGTATAGATGGGATGTGGTATTTAGAGAAATAAAAGATGTTTTCAAATAGGAAGTCCTACCAAGGAAGGAAGAACCAAAGAAGATAGAGTTTGAGTTGAACGATGATGAATCAAACTCTACAGAAGAATAAGAATAAGAAGAAGAAGATCCTCATACTCCAATATTTAGGAGATCGGATCAAGAAAGAAGGCAACCAGAAATGTATTCTCCACTTGATTTCAATTCAAATTTTTCTTTGTCTATTACTGATGATGATCCTAGAACTGTTAGGGAGGCAATGGATTTAGAGGATGGTAAACTATGGAAAAAGGGCACGATTTAAGAAATGACAGCCTTAGACAAGAATGAGGCTTGGGATCTAGTGGAGTTGCTGACTAGAAGAAATCACATTAGAAACAAATGAGTGTTTAAGAAGAATTTGAATGCAAAAGGAAAAATGGAGAAATACAAAGCTCAGTTTGTAGCAAAAGGTTATTCCCAAGTAGAGGGAATTGGCTTTGATGAGATTTTTTCTCCTGTTGCCAAGTTAACTTCTATTATATTTCTTTTATTTGTTGTTGCTGCATTTAATTTTGAAGTAGAAAAGATGGATGTGAAGACAAAATTCCTACATGGGGATTTGGAAGAAGAAATCTACATGAAGCATCCATAAGGCTTTGTTTTGAAGGGAAAGAAAGAACTGGTACGCAAGATGAAAAAATACTTGTATGGGTTAAAGCAATCACCATGGATGTGGTATAAAAAATTTGATACTTATGTGTTGGGACTTGGCTTCACAAGGAGCAAAGAGGATCACTATGTTTATTTCAAATTAATTAGTGATCATATTATTTATTTGGTCTTGTATGTGGATGATATGTTGCTGATAGGAAACAACAAGAAGATTATCCATGATGTGAAAAATCAATTGTCCTTTAAATTTGACATGAAGGATCTTGGTGATGCAAATTTCATTTTGGGCATGGAAATTAAAAGAGATTGGACAAACATGAAACTCTAGTTAAATAAGAGGAAATATGTCGAGACAATATTGTAGAGGTTTAATATGCAGCAATGTAAACCGATCATGGTCCTTTATTCCTTTAGGTGTAAATTTATCTATGGATCAATGTCCCAAGACACGAAAAGAGGAAGAGGAGATGTCTAGTGTTCTGTATCTGAGTGTGCTTGGTATTTTTGTGTATGAAATGGTTTGTACTAGACCAAAAAATTCACATTCAGTGGGATTTTTTAGTAGGTATATGTCAAAACTAGGGAAGGAGAATTGGACAATAGTAAAGAGGGTTTTCATGTATTTGTGTGGCACTACTAGTTATGAATTGTGCTACCAATGAAGACCCGGATTGGACAAAGTATTGGACATACATGGGTTTGTTGATGTAGACTGGGCTGGAGATTTGGATCACATAAGATCTACAAGTGGGTATGTGTTTAACCTGTTTGGAGGAGCAATCAGTTGAATGAGAAAAAAGTAGTCTGTAGTAGCACTCTCAACTACAAAAGATAAATACATGGGAGTCACTCATGAAAGCAAGGAAGCAATATGGTTATAAGATTGTGTTCAGGTATTGGTTTGGTACAAGTTATAAGGATAGATTGTGATAGTCATAGTGAAATATTCCTGGCGAAGAACCCAACTTATCATTCAAAGAAAAATCATATTGATGTTCAATATCACTTTGTGAGAGACATGGTTGAAGACAATAAGGTGTTGCTAATAAAGGTGGAAACTTTGGAGAATTTTGCAGATTCATTAACAAAATCTATGACCACATATAAGTTCTCTTGGTGTAGAGGATCTCTGGGAATTTCTACCCTGGATTGTTGACTATGTAATCTTGCAACCCTGTGTATGCAAAGAAAACAAGTGGGAGAATGTTGGGTATGTGTTATATTCTTTGTAAGATTGGTCCCATGTATTGTACACTAATATGGGAGAAATTTTTTGCGTTCGTTTTTGGCGTTGTTTCAACACATGGTTTTCGCCGATGGTTTTCTAATTCCGGTTAAGGAATTAGGGTTGTTGAATCATATAGGTCAATGTATTAGGGGTTTGGATGCCATAGGATGATGAATAAAATATTATAGGTGTGACTCTAAATAGGTTGGTTTTACCGGTTTGGGTTTTACAAGTTAAAAATCTTTGTGCAATGTGTGTGTGTGCCATTCTATATTTTTTGTTGTCATTGAGAATGTTTGCAGTAAATAATTGTACAAGGTTAAAATATACATACCACACCTTTGTCATTAGTGGTTATGCGTTATCCACTTCCATTGATTCCACAAACAACCTCTTATTACTAATGTCAATTGGTTCAAGTTCAATGGCTAGAACAAGTTCAAATGATGGCTTTAATGCTTCACAAAGTTTGGTGAAAACACAAGCTCCATTCAACACATGACTAAAAATATGGTGCAAGCACAATCAACCTTGAGTGATATATTAGTTGGATGTAGGTTGAATGACAGTTAAATATCACATCATGCCAATTAGAATTACTTATATATYGCTCTCCATAATTGTTAAAGTACTTATTATTTACCTAGCTTCCCRCCCCCTGCTCGCTCAAATGTAGATGGTGGCTCTAAAACTAGTGGGTATGGATATGGAAATTCAACTTATATTGGTATAGAGGCGTAGGGATATCGAACATGAAGGGATTCCAGGTAAA
Organism: Picea mariana; assembly: GCA_032191745.1. Lineage (NCBI taxonomy): Eukaryota > Viridiplantae > Streptophyta > Pinopsida > Pinales > Pinaceae > Picea > Picea mariana. The sequence goes on from JASDQU011441245.1 coordinate 26,583, forward strand.
ATTGTGGGATTATTCTGAGGCTTTACGCTAACTTGCTTTTTCCACCTTCTATGCTACAAGAATAAAGTAGGGTATGAATCAACCTTCATGCAGTTTTCCGACATGATGGGATTAGACCTTGATATATATAGGAAAATGAATGAAAGGAATGTTCCTCTTTCCCTGTTTTCTTAATATAAAGGAGTTGCAACCAATGCTACTGAATCTTTACCCTGCGCCGACAATAAACTGTCTCTTTTCATAATTGTTATGACTCCACCTTTGATGGTTACACCTAGCCATTAATGCCATTTGGATATGAATTTGAATTTAAAATTGGATTTTCTTGAACCATGTATTTAGGTAATAATAGGTTTCTCTACTGTCCACTTGGATAAGCTACAAGTGGTAAGTCAATGGGTTATGATTCTATGATTCATTGAATGGAACTAGATATGGAATAGATGGGGGGTAGAGACGGAATTGAAACAGATGAGGTAGGAGCAAGGGTTTAAGACTTGGTTTACACTTGACCAATTACAGTCTCAGTTCTTCTGGTTCCACCATCATTGACAAAGGAAAGGGCCAGTTTCAGTTTATTCGCTAACATACGCACCATAAATAGAAGTTGACCTCGTTTACTCAGGCCCAAATCCATATTTGGCTTACTTAGTAACATATCATCTAGTGCCATATTGAGTTTCATAGTCTTCTCCCAAATAAAATAGGGTTTCCCAAGATGATTAATTTAACCTAGGTTACCCCTACA
>JASDQU011441246.1:2417-23627 GCA_032191745.1 Picea mariana
CGCTCTCGCAAGCGAAAGGATCATCCTACACACCTCAGACTAATCTTCGAATGCTATCGCTACTACAAGATTCGCTTGAATCCCAACAAGTGCAGCTTTTGCATCACGTCAGGACATTTGTTAGGTTTCATCGTTTCAACAACAGGGATCATGGTCGACCCTCTTTTACAACTTCAAAGTCTTCAAGGCAAGGCGAACTTCTTACGATGCTTCATCGCCAACTATGCCGAAATCACCAAGGGCTTTATGTGTTTATTGAAGAAAGATGTTCCCTTTTTCTGGGACAAAGCTACTCAATGCTCTTTCAACGCATTATAACACGCTCTCACAACCACACCTCTGCTACGACCACCTAATTATAACAAAGATTTCTTATTATATCTAGCTTTCGTAGAGTCAACCATAGGCATGGTTTTAGTTCAGGAAGATGATTCATTTTCAGAATACGTGATCTATTACTTGAGTCGAGGCCTCGTATGATCATAACTTAATTATTCCCATCTCGAAAAACTTGTGTTGGCAGCAGTGCATGCTATTCAACGGTTCCGTCACTATGTTCTTTTTCGCAAGACCACCGTCGTTGCTGTCATGAATCCATTCCAGTACATGTTGACACGACGAGTTATCGACGAAAAAATTAGTAGATGGATGGTCATCCTCCAAGAATTTGACTTAGACTTCGTTTCAGCCAAGTCCAAGAAGTCATTGGTCTTCGCAGAACTTATTTCGGAGCTTCCGGTTGAGTCAGGTGATGTTGTTCCTGAGGAATCATCTATCCGGGGGGATATGTTTTTGATTGAATTTTCAGACCCCTGGTATGGAGATATACTGATCTATCTCCATACTTTGAAGTGCCCCACCTCTGCTTCTCGTGACAAGCATCGGCGGATACGCCATCAGGCTAAGAATTATCTCATACTCGATGATATGTTGTATCGGAGAGGTGTAGATTGCATTTTGTGTCGATGTCTCACTCATGAGGAGGCCGTCATAGTGCTCAACAATTGTCATACAGGAGCTTGTGGTGGTCACTTATCTGGGTTGGCAACAACCCAAAAGATTTTACGAGCAGGTTACTTCTGGCCCACACTTATGAAAGATTGTATCGAGTCGATTAAGAAGTGCCATCCGTGACAAATCTTCTCACGGAAGATGAGGGCACATCCAGCTCCCATGTTTCCTGTCATCACAGTAGGTCCCTTCACTAAGTGGGGGATTGATTACACTACATGCAACCCCCCATTATCAAGGGGGCACCGCTATATCATCATAGCTATCGACTAATTCAATAAATGGGTCGAAGCTATGCCGACGTTCAAAGATGATGGAGAGACGCAAATCTCTTCTTATTTAACCAGATTATAGCACGGTTCGGTGTCCCGAGAGAGATTGTCACTGACCATGGCAGTCACTTTCATAACCAAATGATGTCCAAATTAACATCAAAGCTTTGGTTACGGCAAGAACATTTCTCACCTTACTATCCCCAAGCCAATGGGAAGGTAGAAGCTGTAAACAAAACTCTTAAGACTATTCTACTCTTTAAAGTCACTTAAAGTGAAGGTGGTGCCTTGGGAAGATAAAAGGAAAAAAGAATGAGAGGTATTAAAGTTAGTGGAGGAGAGCCTAGAGACCTTATACAAGGATCACCCTGTGGGCCTCTTTGATGAAGAAGTATTAGCCATGATCAGAGACCTTGAATTCCAAAAAAAACAAGCTCCTCTTGGTCAAGGAGAAGAATTGGCACATTAAGATAAAAGCCACTTGGTTGGCTTTGGGGGACCAAAACACTCATTATTTTGATAAATTTTCAAACTTTATGAAGAGTCAAAAAACTATATGGGAATTAAAGGACTAGGATGGTAATAATGTCAAAGGATTCAAAGGCCTAGAAGAACTAGGAGTCAAGAATTTTCAAGATATTTTTAAGGAAGCAAAGAGGGAAAACATTGGTGAAATTCTAAAAGTGGTATCCTATTTCCATGGAATGATTGAAGAAGAGGAAAATAAATCCCTTTTCAAGGATATTACGAAGGAGGAACTGAGGGGGGTACTACAAAAATTTTAGAAGGACACAAATCCTAGTCCCAACGGGTGCCCTGTAGAATTCTTTTTAGAATTCTTTGAGGTGTTAGGAGTGGATATTTTAAAAATTATAGTGAGATTGAGCTGCCAGCGAAGGTCCCTGGATGCTTCAACACCACTTTTATAGCTTAAATTCCTAAAATTGATTGTCGAGAGAACCTTTATGGCTACAAGTCAATCTCCCTTTGTAAATTTGTATATAAAATCATACCTAATATTATTGTGTTGAGGTTAAAACCAATTCTCTCTCGGTATATTTCTCTTGAATAGTTTGTCTTTCTGGAAGGGAGGCTGATCCACAAGGCAGTCAATTGATCCCAACAGGGTCTTCACTCTGTTGGGAAATCATATCTTCATATTGCGGTCATAAATTTAGACCTATCAAAAGCATATGACATGGTCTCTTGGTTGTGCCTAAGACTTCTCTTTCTACAACTTGACTTATTTCTACCTTTGGTGATGTGGATCATAGGATGTGTGACCCCAAATACTTTCTCATTGCTAATAAATGGATTGGCCTCCACTTTCTTCAAGGTAGGTCTATCCACTATATCCTTACCTTTTTTTTACTAGTAGAAAAGGGGATGAGTTGTGCTATACATGAGGCTAAAAGTTGTAGAAGGTTATAAGGGATTCAAGTAGGAAGGGGGATTTCAATAACCCATCTATTTTTGTCGATGATGTGTTACTTTTATTCTTTGGGAATTTGTTGGAGGGCCAACATCTCAAACATATTTTGGTTATTTTTTGCATTGCAACTTGGATGGAGATAAACCATAATAAGTTATCATTTCTCTCCTTTGGGTTGGATAAATCCATTTAAGATAAGATGGACAAGATCTTGAATTTCCAACATTTAGAGTTTAACAATGGCCTCAAATACCTTAGTTTCAAATTTAAATGTAATAACTATGGCAAGGAGGATTGGAGGTGCTTGTTGTCCAGGATATGACAAAATATCATCTTATGGTGCAATCGGTTTTTATCGAGAGGTGGGAGGCTAGTTTTGATTAAATATGTTCTTTAAGAAATTCCATTTTCCCAACACACATTTTCCCATATCCCAAAAGGAATTGTGGAGAGGATAAATGGTGTTTCAATTATTTGTGGAAGGGAATATGTGAATACAGGGGCTCACATCTAGCCAAATGGAAGGTGATAACAACACCCGTAAAGAAAGGGATATGGGGTCTTAAATACATACACTTTTTTGGGTGCTTCTTAGTAGAAAAATATATATGGCAATTGATTGCTGGAGACAAACTGTGGAGAAGAATTATTATTCACAAGTACATGGTCCCAAAGAACCTGATGGATTGGATAAGGATGGAATTAAAGAGAATTAAAATGTCTCTAATAACTGGAAGATTGGATCGAATGACATTATATGTTGTTGTCAAAACATTTTAATTCCAGCAACATTAGTAACCTATCTTCAAGAAGTAGGGAGATGCACTCTGAATAAAGTTGGGAATCCTCAAGTCACAACTCTTTGGGCTAAAGGCTAGTGCTTGGCACAATAAATAGAGATGGATGTTGAGATGGGACATTGATAGGAGAAATTTCAGGTAGAACTTCAAAAATCCCACATCCATTTGAAGGATGCTTTGAATGAACTCAAATGGGAAAAGAATTTGGTTGGAGGTGAGTACACAATTGAACTTGGATATCAATCATTATTATCTAATGTTTGGGTCGAGGGAGACTAGTAGTGGAGTAAGTTGTGGAAGGTGAGAGTACCTTCCAACTGTGTCCTCTTTATGTAGCTTGTTTTTCACAACAGAGTGATGACATGGGAGCTACTCCAAAGAAACTTCCAAGGTCCAAGGTGGTACTCACAATGTAAGAAACACAATGAAACTACCTCTCATCTATTTATGGGTTTCCCCTTCTTGATGCAAGTTTGGAGGGAGGTGGAAGACCACTTAGACCTCCTTAATTTGTAGAAAAGGGGGACGATGGATGAAAAATTCAAAGATTGGTTTATATGAAGGGACCTAAAGGCATATAGGGAACTTCCATATATAGTAGTATGGAGGATATGGCTAGCTCGGAATGCTATCATATTCAAGTATCATTGCACTCTATCCTTCCAGGTTACAACTTAGGTTTTGGCCTTATTTTCTTCCTTTAAGTCCACAAGCCTCCCCAAATTCCCATAAAATGTTGGTGATTGGTGGATACACAATAATTTTCCCTGGATCTTTTTTTCATGGTTCCTACCAGAGCCTAGGTCAGGTCTATGGATTGGTGTTTGTTTTATAACTAATGAGCTCTAAACTTTCCTCCACCAAGGAAAACATAGGGGTAGGAACAACTAACTCCAATGAAATCAAGGCCATTTACTTTCTCCTAAAATATGCTCTAAACAAGGGTCTTGGGACTCTCTAGGTTTATATGGACTCATCTTTAGTTATTATATGAATGAATGAACATTTACATATTTATAACACAGGTCTACTCTCTCTGACGTAGAATTTTAAGGGAATATCTAGGTAGTTTCTTAACATATATTTCTCTCATGTGTACAAGGAACACAATTCTCAAGTGGAATCTCTCTCCAAAGAGGGTTTACATCTACCACATAATTTTGTTTTAGAATAAGAATATTTTTTTTGGGGGGGGGACATAGTCTCTATCAAAATTTTAAGTCTTAATGTATATAAAGAACCTATTGGTGGGATATCTTGTAATTATTCCAATCATGTCATTACATCTCTTTCATAGAAGTTTAACTGTGGTGACTTTAAATGAAGCATTATTTTTCTATTTTTGTGAAGGTCTATACTGAACATTTTCTAAGTGACTTAGCTATGACAGATGATATTGGCATCTCTTTTCTAAAGTTCTAATCCATGTAAAAACCTAAAGGAACAATGACTCAATGAGAAGGGTAACTCTTTTTATACTGGTATCAAAGATTCCATTGATCCAGGTGGACATTGTTGGCTTCCCACCTATTCCACTGGCTTAAAATATAGTTTCCATATTGGCATTTTTTCTCTAGTTTTTCAGATCCCAAACTTTCGAGGTCGTTTAGAGGCCCTAAACGACATTGTTTTTAATTGGTGACACCCATTATATGTCATAGGACTTATTGGGTCATTAGGAATGTGTGCTCCTCGTCTAGAACTTTCCAATAGTGTATTGAGCACCCCAACAAAGATCTTATGCAAACATTATGCCCTTAGGAAGTTGACATATCAACTACCCCCATCAGGGCCCACAAACCTTTTAGCATTTCATATTCCGGGGTTAGGGTTTTGTATGTTTATGGTTTTCTCATTTATTCTTTATGCTAAAAAGGCATTTGGGCATCATTATTTGGGCATCATTTTAATTAGCTTCTTGCAAATGAGCATAGTTGACACATATCTATCTTCAGAGATAAGATACCATCATTCTAGCTAGCTTGTGTGTTTTTCATTTTACAGTATTTTGTATTCCATACAATCATTTATGTCAATGATTTCTAGTGCCTAGCCAACAATGCTACTCATTACAAAACACTCATTATTGACCTCCAACATGCTCAATGTTATTCATTACAAAAAACTCATTGTTGACCTGCAACATTCTAGACATCACCCTCTTTTGGAATCAGGTAGCTCTCTTTACGTCTAAAATTAATAATTTTAGCATTATATATTTGTTTCATTTCATATTATTCATTGTATGTTGTTGCAAAGTCAATAACCCTGGGCTGAATAGGTACTAGAGATTTAAATTGAAGGGTTTTACAACATTTTGTAGATCGAAACAATCGTTCACACATGCTGAGATTTTGTAGAGATGCAACTACCTAGATTTTTCTAAGAAATATGTTATGGAGTAGAGATGCGAGGGTTACAACAAAATCTAGGTATTAAAAAACTCTAGGTCATTGCACCTCTGCAAAATATCACACTGTATCTACAAAATCTTTTAAAACTCTTCAATTTAAATCTTGTCAGAGTACCTCTTCAGCCTAGTGTTATTGACTTCACAACAACATACAATCAATGATATGAAATGAAACATATATATAATGATAAAATATTAATTTTAGAGATAAAGAGACTTACCTGCTTCTAAAGGGTGATGTAGCCATCCCATCTCTTCAATTATATCTCTATTGTAGGATTCAAGTAAGAAACATTAAATGATGTACATAATGTATTTCATATTTATGTTAATAGTAGGATATATGCTACATAACACATTTCTTCTTCTATTAACATTAGCATATATGCTACATAACATATTTCTTGGAAGACTCTAGTATATATATGCTAAGCCCTCAAACTGAGATTTGTATGATCTATTGACCGAGGGAGTTGATTTCTGCAAAATTGAAGCCTCTTCCGAAGATTTGTCAAAGTACCTATTCAACCTAGGGTTATTGACTTTGCACTTATTGATTCCCTACAACATACAATGAATGCCATGAATGGAAACGATTCTCCTTTGAATGCAGTGTTATATTAATTGTAAATGAAAAGAGAGCTATCTGCTTCTAAACGAGATGACAATGTCCAAGGGAAATGTTGGAGAGTTAGCTGCTTCCAAATGAGATGACAATGTCTAAGGACTGTGATGTTGGTTATGCCATGCCAGAGAGAATTAAGGCTTTGCAATGAGTTTCATTGCTTGCTAAGATGACATATGTGCTGAATTTATCTAAAACACTACCACCATCGGCCTTATAAATAAGGAAGCCAGTGCTTCCCTGACCAACATTTGGATATCAAGGTCCCTGTCAACGCAGTGACAACTTTGAAAATTGTGGAAAACATGCAACCAAAAGGATAGATCAATGATTCAGAGGCTTCGAGGAGATATGAGATCTTATGGGAAAATTCCCTTACTTCAATAAACTTTGCTACAGTGACCGAGGAGGAAACTAGTTAGAAGGACTGGGATATATATATTTTCCTTGGTTCTAAGACTAGAAGGGAATTCAATGGTGACTTCCAAGTTGATCTACAAGATCAAGCATGTTGAAGATAAATAGCCTAGAGATGTACAAAGCCTGATTTTTGTCCAAAGGATTCTCCCAGCAAGAGGGGGAATATTATGATGAGACACTTGCTATAGTATATTTCTACCAACAAATAGGTAGCAGATATGTTGACCAGGCCTTTGTCAGGGATAATCTTGAAGTGGTCCAAATTTTTTTCTACAGTAGTCAGAATTGATGTATTCCCTAGTAGCGGGAAGTAATGTGATCCCTAGTCCCTAGTAGTGGGAGATACCCTAGCACAGGTTGGTATGCTACTCCAATGCAGGTTTGTATGTTACCCCAATGTAGATTGGTATGCTACTCCAACACAGGCTAGTATGTTACCCTAATGCAGGTTGGTATGGTACTCCAACACATGTTGGTATGTTATCCCAACGCAAGTTGGTATGCTACTCCAACACAAACTGGTATGTTACCCCAACGTAGGTTGGTATGCTACTCCAACATAGGATGGTATGTTACCCTAGATTAGGTTGGTATGCTACTCCAATGTAGGTTGGTATGTTACCCCAGCATATGTTGGTATGCTACTCCAACACAGGCTGGTATGTTACCCCAGTGTAGGTTGGTATTCAACTCCAACACAGGCTGGTATGTTACCCCAACATGGGTTGGTATGCTAATCCAAAGAAGGATGGTATGTTACCCCAACGCAGGTTGGTATTCTACTCCAACACAGGATGGTATGCTACCCCAATGCAGGTTGGTATTATACTCCAACATAGGTTGGTATGTTACCCCAACATAGGTTGGTATGCGACTCCAAAGAAGGTTGGTATGTTACCCTAGTGCAGGTTGGTATGATACTCTAACACAGACTAGTATGCTACCCCAACATAGGTTGGTATGCTACTCCAATGAAGGCTGGTATGTTACCCCAACACATGTTGGTATGCTACTCCAAAACAGGCTTGTATGTTACCCTAGCACATGTTGGTAGGCTACTCCAACACATGATGGTATGTTACCCTAGTGTAGGTTGGTATCCTTCTCCAAAGTAGGCTGGTATGTTACTTTAACGCAGGTTGGTATGCTACTCCAAAACATGCTGATATGTTACCCCAATGTAGGTTGGTATGCTACTCCAACACAAGATGGTATGTTACCCCAGAGAAGGTTGGTATGCTACTCCAACACAGGATCATATGTTACCCCAGTGCAAGTTGGTATGCTACTCCAATGCATGCTAGTATGTTAGCCCAGTGCAGGTTGGTATGCTACTCCAACATAGGCTAGTATGTTACCCTAGCACAAGTTGGTATGCTACTCTAACAAAGGCTGGTACACTACTCCAGTGGAAGTGAAAAAATTATTATGATGTATGGATTCGTGAAATTCAACAAGACAATGGCCAAAGTGTGCATAAGCGAAGAAGTAGTGATGATGATCGTGCTAAGAGAAATACCTTGCTCGTTAAGAGGGAGTGTTAAAATTTTGATTCAGATTATATGTTACCTGACATGTTACTAGTTCTGTATGAGCTAGATGTTGATCTGTAGTGTCGAAAATGATTCTCGGTTAGAGTGTCGATCAATAGAATCAAAGGATACTAGATGGAGTGTCAACCAATAGTGTTGGAGGTGTTTTCTAGCTAGATGGATAATGTGTGGCTATGATGGTGATACTTGATCTGTTTAATCATATGATAGCCAGAGTGGCTATGGTGATGCTACTTTTAGACTAGTTTGCAAGACCATGTGAGTCTTACCCATGCCATGCAATATGGATGGATGTGTTTGAGACCACTACATGAAGAACATATTAGTTAATACCTCCCTAGATAAGAGGGAGTGTTCATGTTTTGGTAGTTGTGGGAGGTATTAACCTCCACATGTAACCTGTGACTTAGAATAGAATATTTTGGAAGCAAGTGAACCATTAAACATATGTGTAGAAACCCTAGAATACAAGTCGGCCTAACATAATAAATAATAATATAATATTATCTTCCAGAAATACAAGTCGGCTCCACAGAAAAAAGATAAACATAAAATATAATTACTATAAAGTCAATTCGTCCCATCCAGAAAAGTTATTGGATAGATTAATATAAATAGATGACGTTTTAGCTCATTTGGATGCTCAGTCAGAGTGCAAGTCTTGTAGAGAGCTGCAGTTGCAACTGCAAATAGGAATAAGGGTGTATGGTAATCTCTTGGTATTGGTCTCTCTCTAATTCTATCAAGTGATTCTCTTGGTGAAACTTTTGGTGATATTCTTGCTAAGTACGACGCAAGGTTGAGAGAGTAGTGCAGTTGTAGCTGCTACAATTATGTATGGCACTTATTATGTGGATATGGAGACTCTCTCTCTTTTGTGCTACCATTAGAGAAGGAGCACTTTATTTGTATTGAGTTACTACTGCAGTTAGCATCTAGGGTTTATCTGTTGGTTATGGAGTAGGCTTTCCAGAATTATTCTAAGTAAAAGTTAGTGTGCTCGAGGGTGGCATATGTTAATTCCTATGGTTGGTTGACAATGATGTGACATTTTCTATGGTTAAATGATCTTACCAAAATTTCAACAGTTTGGGTACTGGCAGTCCCTTTCTCATCTATGGAATTTTTCATTTTTTTCCTATTTTTGTTGCCTCTAGGCTACTGAGGATTCTTCGGTTATGTGGACTGCATTGAATTCACCTTGGATATTTGAGGAGGGAATACATTAGTTTGATCATTAGTGCCAGTTGTTGATGGTTGTGATTGAATGGATAATTGTACCATTTGATCAACTAGTTGTTTAATAGATGCATGAGAAACAAAACCAACCACACCATCAGAATGGGGCCATAAGAGAGGCTTGTGTGGATTCGTTAACAAATGAGGAGCATTTGGAATGATTTCATAGAGAGTACCCGACTAAGAATATATAAAATCCATATGTTGGTCATGCAAGAGGGATTTCTCTTCGGTGGTTGCCCCAACCATAGCTACATCCCTCACAATGGGTGGTAAGAGGGACTTAGTGAACCACTCTATTTGGAGCTTGTTTAGAATTGAAGTCTTAAACATCCTACGTCATTGACGTCACTCATGAATATGATCAGAGATGTGGGTGGCATTATTTTGATGCAAGGAGGTTGAGAGCTCTATTTCTATCTCATACCGAATAGGCAATTGGTAATGTGTTAAAAAATCCATTGCGAGGTCATTGAAGCTTCTAAAAGAACCACCCTTTAGTTCAATATACCACTTGTTAGTGGCTCTGGTCAGGGATCTCTGGAAAATATGCAATCTCACACTATCATCCATTAAAGAATTGGACGAGCACCACAAATGGTATGCCATGATGTGTGTGGAGGGATATTCTCCCAGCTTACCGTCAAACTTCAGAATGTCTAATGGGAGTTTTGATGGAATCATGGGCCATAAGGGATCATGGGAAATAGGGTCGTTCATTAATTGTGACAAATATGGTAATTCAAGAGTTGCAAGAAATGGAAACGATTCTTATAGAGATTGGGAGGGAGGTGAATTCTCTACTGTCCTAAATGGACCTTTTGGTCCCCCTATATTGGTTTTGTTGGAGGGTTGGGAAATGGTTAGAGTGATTTCCCCCAAGGATGGTGGCACTGGAAAGAGAATGAATACTCCCCCTACCAAAAAATCTCCCAGGGGGATTTCCAATAAGGGGGAAAAGGGATCCTCCAGGAGAAAGTTTCCCAGTGTTAGTCCCACGGAAGAAACCTCCAAGACCATATGTATGGACAAAGGGAAAACTCCAATTTCCCCCAAGGGATGTGCCCCAAGGGAAAGGTGTGCTAACCCATGGAAAAGGAAAACCTACAGAAGTACCACTTCCCCCGGTTTGACTAGGGACAACCCCAAAACCACTAAGCATACTCCATCCAATATATGTACTTGCCCCTGATAACGTCAAGTCGGTCAGTAGATTGGCGGAACTGGAAGAAGCTCCTCTTCCCATGCTGAAACCAAAGCTCACCCCCCCACTGGAAAAGAATATGGAAGTGGGAATATAAGTATATTGGATGGTCATGGAAACACTAGGTATACTAATGGATGGAGTCGACGATGCAGGTGATGTCCCCCACATGGAGGAACCAAAAACATAAGGTATGGATGGTTAAGTTCCAATGGAGATAAGGAGTGGAAATGAAGACATGAATGGGATGTCCCCAGATGATTTGACCCCAATCCCACTTGAGGATGGGCTTAAGGTGTTAACTGCACTGGATGAAACATTGGGTCCAAACAGGGTAGGAGGATGACTGAATAATGAAAAAGGCTTACTAAAAACTTCTTGTACTTGGACTAATATAGGGGCATTAGGTTCAGTTAAAGGCAGATTGAAGTTGGGTGGAGTACATTCGTCAACCACTTCTACCTAAACTAGTATGGCTTCATCAAACCACAAATATGACCCTTTAGAGCCTTTTTCATGGATACAACACCGCTTCGGAGGTGGTTCCATCTTTGTAATAGGCTCTAGTTTTTGTAATCGATAGGACTGGAGTGGTAGTTTAGTCACAGTGAAAAGTATATATAACTAACAAAAAACAATCAACCTATGGCCGACCTATATTCAAACTCAAAGATCACACCCATAATAAAATCTAGGCAACAACAAACAAACCAATTGGCTTAGGGGCCTTTCAAAAACCAACCTCGTGGGGGAGATGAAGTCCCCACTAGATTTAATAGAGAATGTGTGAGGAGAAGTTGCGATGAGCAATGAAAAACAACCCTAACCACTGCAAGCACCCTTTATTAAGGCGGGCACCCTCCAGAGGAACTGGGACCATGAACAAAGTTTTTCCCTAGGTACTATAGGCACATCCCACCTGCAATCACCTATGTGTATTCCTAGGAAAATCCACTAAGTTTACCACCTAAAAATTAATGGGTGGGTGAACAATCATAGTTTCAATTGCACATAAGAGTAGGGTAACTAAGACTGAATCTCTATAGGGGTGACCCAACAAAAACCCTATATGTGTAACAATCGAAGCGATACCTCAAACACAAAAAAATCATAGAGGGGTAATCTGCCTACTTTTCCCAATGTGAACTCATGATTGACTCCTATTTTAGAGGAGCTTCCTGACACACCAGTTCCAAGAATGGATTTTCACACTCTTTAATGACTTCTAGGTTGATATTGGTGGTCTTGGAGAGTTTTCTCTCCAATCCTAATCCAAGTCCCTAAGCCTAGATAATGTTGGTTCACTATCAAAAGAAATATTTCTAATTAATTTTAAATTAAACACTTCTTTTTAATGGCTTTTGATTAGTTCCAAAGGTAATGTATGAAACTTTGTATGATGTGAGGACACTTGACCCAAACAAACAATTCAAATATGCAAGTGCAAAATATTTCAATTCAATGAAAGCTAGCTATGGGAGGGATAGAGATTTTTCCTTTTTATTTTTCAACACTCAAAGCAATCCTCAAACAAACCAATCAACTAATTAGACATAAAATATCCAATACCAACAAATGCTTGGATCACACTCACAATGCTAATGCTTCAAAAATAGACTAAGCATGCAAGGGATCATTTTTTAAATTTTTATTTTTTTGGTTTAATTTGAAATATATGATAATATCGAATTCAACAAGAAAGTCTAATTCAAACAAGAACACAACAAAAACAACAATAAAAATATTCTAGGATATTGGTAACAAGGCTATATCATCCTGCTCTAATGTCACTACAATGATCACACTTAAAAATTTTCCTGGGAGGGGAGGAGATCTAGTGCTATAGAAAGGTCAAATGAAATCAAACATGCAACCAATGACATAAGCTCCTAGATTTCATCAGATCTAGTGAATTCTGAGTTCAACTTCTGAGATCTGAAAATGGAAAGTTCAGACAACAAAAGGATATTGTCCAAAAAAATCGAAAACTTTCACATCAATCAACTCAACAATAACCTTGACAAATGACCAATGTGAGAAGCCTATTCTTATAGAAGGGGTACCAACACACTCAGAGAGGTAATCACAAGGCTCTACAAACTCATATGATGTCTAAACCTGGACAAACTTGGGATTAGCATTGCAAAAGCACAGATCTGAGAGGTCCTCCCGGGACACAGGCAAGTCTTCAAACAAGGGGTCCTAGTGGAACAATAGTACTACAACTAGTGAGGACTATCAAGATTTGTTTTTTAGAGGGAAGGAAATGTTTTAGGCCTCCAGATATGAGCCCTAAAACCCTTTATGGAAGACAACAAGACTCACACTTCAAAACAAAGACAAATCAAGGAAAATAGATTCACATAGAATGTAATTCTCCCTATTATGGTCACCAATATGTTATGGGAAAAATTATCACAGGGATCACACTAAGTGGATCAGTCATATATCCCTAGGATAAGCCTATATATCCTAGATATGAGAGGTATATTTCTTATGGTTCTCATAGAAACAAGAAATATTATCACATACAAAGAGTTGAGTGAATAGCTTACCTTTTATTGAAGGTTGTCCTTAACATATCTAGGTTGTTGCATTCCTGAAGTTCCAACTCCAGCCTCTACAACTTGCTTCCTGCATGCCAAAGAAAATACAAAACCATTCTAGTTTCTTCCCAATGTTAGAATCTTAGATCTACCTTGAACCTAACATGATCTCTAATCTACAATATCATATCTAAACATTTATAAATCAATGAAAAACATTCAATGGGAAAACCAAATGATCTATTGATTAAAAACAAGAACTTACATCAAGATAACATACCTCAAGTGTTGATGTAGGCTCCTTCAATATCCTTTCTCCTTTATCCTCCTTACATCTCCTTGGTCATGCTAGGCTCCAATGACTTCTTGGTTGAATATTTTTGTAGTTTGGCAACATAACCTTGCTATTGAATTCTTCTTCCCCTTTCACAAGCCTTGACTTTGTTATATAGCTCTTGGAGGAGGCTTGGGAGAGGCTCATAGATATTCTAGAGGCCACTAGAAACTCAAATGATGTGAGTTCCTAGGTCCTAGCCACTAATATTGAACTCATGTCTTGTTGCTCGCCTCGTAACTCCCTAATTCTAGAAACTTGACAGTGCCTCATGGGTTTCACTACTAGTGTCAAGTGAGGGCCTCGCTTGTTTTCTATTAGGTGTCTTGTGAGGATGCCTAAAATTGGGTAAAAATGGAACCAAAAGGTGTGAAACCCTAGGAAAAAGATGCATTAGGGCCCTAATATTATGATGACATCCTCTCTATCCTATAGAGTGGAAATTAAGGCTATAACAACATCCATCATTTTCTTAACGTCAACCATGTCAATCTATTTGAACCATCACTCCTTGAGGAAATAGTTACAGTACATTTTCTAGTGGAAAATATCCCAGATTTTTAGCCTCCTCTACTCGCGGACACCATTTTGGACTCTTGGAATCACAACACTCACCATCAAAAATATGTTTCCTACCTTGTGGGCCACAAGGGATAGAAACCTGCATAGGCCAAGTGGATTTCTCTAGAAAAATTGCAATGTTCTTTCCCTCACTTGTTGGCGGAAGTAGGGACGCTTCCAAATAAAAACTGGGAGGAATTGAGCCACCAAAGAGGGCACCCATTTTCCTTCTCTAGACAGAATGAGGATGTATAGCAGTTCATCAGTAACTTCCATTGTAAACTGCTCTCGCCAATCTAGTTGACTAGGGAATTTCCCAATAAATAATTAACATGTCATTTCTGTAATTCTGTTAATTAATAAAAAACATTTTCCATCCCAGTGAGATAGGGAGATCCATAATTTATATTAGAATTTCAGTTATGTCAGTCAGTAATAATTTTAAATAATGCTTATTAGTCTCACTACACAAAGCGTTGCATAAATAAAGCAACAAGTCTCTTTTTCTTGCTGTAAATACCAAAAATAGCCCAGTCTGATAAAAGGGAATCTTCTTTGTTGAATACAGTTGATGGTTGTTTTCCTTCTCATTCCTAGTGTTCTCTCTTTCATCTTCCATGTCTTTGTATTATGCAACATTTTGTTTGTTCTGTGCCAGTCTATTCTATTGTTGCATTTTAATTTAGCATATAGAATTGTGGATCATGGGGGTGGGTGGCATATGGGTGCATCCAATATGGATAGATGTGATGGAAGAGGTGGTGGAGGTGGGTGGCCTACGGTTGTAGCCACTGTGGATGGATGGGATATGAAATATGGTGGGGGTAAGTGGTGATAAACCCCCATGGTTTGTACAAGGGATGGTATAACCCTTGGCCTAGAAAAAGGTAACCCATGAGCCATGGTAGGGTGCCAAAGGACTAGAATATCCTTGTAGCTGGAGAAATGTGATGCAACCTGCATACATATTAATAATATTGTATTAGTAACCAAAAGTAAAATTCAACAAAATAAATAAAACAAATTTGATATTTAAACAAGTTTTAACTCAACACATGATACCTGTGAAGGTAGTGACTTTTCCATCCCAATCAGGCATTGCTTGTCACCGTATGGTACCACAACCTATAAAAACACAAGACAATTATATTTGAGGATGCCAGAAAATAAATAAATCACTATGGTGAATTTATCAAATGTGATACATACCTGTGTATGCAGTACACCGAATGAACATGCTACCTCTATTGTTGCATCAATGGTGGAGACCAACATTGATGCATCTATTGGTGTAGAGGTTCTTCTATAGGGTCATAGAAACTGTGAAACATCATACAATAAGATATCGAAATAAATACACAAAATTACACACACACACACACACACACACACACACACACACACACACACACACATGTAATCATGAAGCACATAGAGATGGTTAAGATACTAACCTTCTCCATGAAACTCTGATGCCCACTGGCCTCCATCAGCCCATAACAAGTCTTCTTGCAAGTTGACAATTTATGAGGATCATATGAACACCTACACTACCTATGTTTCCTCTCCTGGTTGCACTTTGTTGCATGGATTTTAGGTTCGACCCCTCTTCCAATGTCAACATACACCTCCCACTAAGATAGTGCAACAAAACTCTAATGTTGCAACAGGCTCCGGGTCAATGCTGATAAACATGCTTGTGTCTGCTAGATTCCTTCTACAATGGGAGGATGTTGAGAAGGGGGGTTATGCCTTTCCCTAGTAGGATGAGGACTTAGAAAAGGGTCACATCTAGCATGCTCTCTATCCTATGCAAACCCTATACCCACCCCCTAGAAATCACCAATGTCAAAGTAGTTGACATGGTCACCCAAAATAAATTATTCACATAATTTCCTCAGGAAATATAGAGGCACCTCCATATTATGGCATGAAGGTTTGTCAAACACCATGAACCATCTATCCATCCATTTATCCATAATTACGAGTGGATGCACCAATACATACAAATACATCTCTTGTTGATTGTTGGTTGTAGTACATATCTAGAATCATTAAATAGAGACATCCAATATTTGTTTCATAATATTAAAGTCTTTGACTTGTTTTTTTAATCAATTCCAGTCTTGTAATAGTCGAACATCCTAGCCCTATATTCAGAAATACTGGTTAACTGACCTTTGGAACTTCCAATGGATGATACAATGGTGTCCAATGAATGAAACAATAACAAACAACTAGGCTCTCTTGTATCCCTTAAGTCATGGACAATTGATCTCAAAGAGGTCAATCCTTCTTCAATTTGTGTGTTTATGTTTGGTGATTGTGGTGGGTTAGGGTTTTCTGCGCTTTCTTGTGGTTGTGTGGGGATTTGATTGTCTCTAGGTTCCATCTTAATTATTCAGCTGCAATTTATTAAGAGAGTTCATATAAATTCGGTTGTTTTTTTTAATTAAATTAAAAATTACAAAAAATATGCAAATAATAGTTTAAGAAATTAAAATAACAAGAAAATAATCACACATAATACCTTTCTTGTCTTCGAGACATTGTTAGGAGTGTAAAAATTCCAAACCCCAACCCTGTTTCAAGTCTCAATAAATTTGTCATTGTTTAATTCCCAATCCACAATTGTTTCTCTGTTGGGAATATAAATAGCATAAACAAAAAATTATAACAAGAAACACAAAGAGTCTTTCACTACAATATAAAACATAAAAATACCTAGAAAATACAACTCAGAGATGTTTGGGCAAATAACACTAGGAAAAACCCATAAGGGGAAAACTAGTGAGAGATGGATATTTTTATTGTTTCTTGAGATCATGAAAATGACCTTTTTAAAGAAAAATACTTCAACAATAACTACAAAAATGTATCTAAAAAATTGTGCCAAGCAACTTCCTCAAAATCTGTGCCAAACTCATTGAAATATGTGCCCAGATTTCCTATACAAACTGTACGGTGCTTCACCTCAATTTTTGTGCATGTTTGTTGTATGGACTCTCTAAAACTTCAGACCTATTGTATCCTTTATTTCTGTGCATAAATGTATTGTATGGCTGCATAATAAATTCTTCAAAAATAATGCATATTTATTCCTTGATTTCTATGCTTTATATATGGTGCATGACTTGCTCATAAATCCATACAATATGACCTCATTAAATGTTGAATATATCTCCTAGATTTACGTGCCCTTACTCTCCTTGGAATGTGTTCCATCCCTGTTGCAATGTCTTTTTCACTTCTCGTCTCTCTCTCTTTCTCTCTCTCCTCATTCAATTCCCATGAAAATGTGAGGCACCTCAATCCCTAGACTCCCTTTTTGTTCATGTTTATGAAAATGAACTAAACCTAATATATAATGGTTGATATTAAATCCTAGGCCATCTAGATCTATGATTGTGATTAAAAGTCACTTTATCATAACTTAAGTCACTTAAGTGACCCTTTTCATTTAATATGATCAAAAAGTCACTTCAAGTCTCTATCTCATAAAGTTAAGGCCCTAGGGATCACTTTTGGACATTTCCCCACATACTAGATGCTAATCCTATGTGGGAAACACTTATCCAA
Organism: Picea mariana; assembly: GCA_032191745.1. Taxonomy (NCBI): domain Eukaryota; kingdom Viridiplantae; phylum Streptophyta; class Pinopsida; order Pinales; family Pinaceae; genus Picea; species Picea mariana. Next base: position 20,407 of record JASDQU011441246.1, read on the forward strand.
GTTGAAACTACTAACACTCCCTCTTACCGAGGAAGGTGTTACTCACCACTCCCAACTTATCTATGAAATAGACAAACTTGTCTCTCCACAAAGACTTCATGAGAATGTCTGCTACCTGCTCATCTGTGGATATGTAATGAAGCTCAACTTCCCCTCTCTTAACATAGTCTCAAATGAAGTGGTGTATTATATCAATGTGTTTTGACTTGTCATGAAAAACTTGATTCTACGAGATTTTTATGCATCTTCGATTGTCACAATAAATCACCGTAGGTATCAATTGTTGACTAAATAAAACAACCAAGAATTTGTGAATCCATATGGCCTCATAACTAACATGGATGGATACCAGGTACTCTAACTCAACATAACTCAGTTCCATTGGATTTTTCTTCTGACTGAACCAGGACACAACTGTCAAACCCAATCTGAAACAACACCCTGGAGTACTTTTCCTTTCAACAACACATCCTGCCCAATTTGAGTCTATGTAGCCTATCAATCTAACTCCATCCCCTCTCATATAGTCCAAACCATAATCTATTGTTCCCTGTAGATACTTGAGCACATGTTTTGTTGCCACCCAATGCACTCTCCAAGGATCCACCATAAACTAACTAAGAGTGTTGATAGAAAAACAAATATTTGGTTTGGTGTTGAAAAAATACATCAATGAGCCTATCAATTGACAATATATTGTGGGATTAACCAACTCAGACTCAAAATAATTAAGCTTATACCAGTTGGTAATCATGGGCATTGACATAGGCCTACAATACTCCATTTGAAATCTCTTTAGAATGTCAATTGCATACTTTCCCTACCCCAGAAAAATGTGTCATGGTTCCTTCCAAACCTCCAACCCCCAAAAATAATGCATCAGTCCAATATATTTCATCTCAAACTCTAAAGAAATACTTTTCTTACAACCAACTATGATTTTGTCTGCCTCTGTAATGAAAATATCATCAACATATAGCACAATAATAAGAGGATCCTTGCCAACCAAAATGTATTAAAGGTTGGGATCCACCTCACTCTTCTCAAAACCTATTTTATATAAGTAAGTATCAATCCTCGAATACCAAGCTCTGGGAGCTTGCTTCAGACCATATAATTCCTTTTTCAATCTACACACATGAGACTCTCTCATGCACCTCAAATCCTTGTGGTTGCTCAATGTACACCTCCTCATGTATGATTCCATCTAGAAATGTGGTTTTCACATCCATTTGATGTATATTCCAACCAATATATGTTGTAATGGAGATCACGGCCCGGATCAAAGTATATATAGAAATTGGTGCAAAGGTCTCATGATAATCAACTCCCTCTACTTGTGAGAATCCTCTAGCCACAAACTAAGCCTTGTACTTCTCAATGCTAACATTTGTAGCATGATTTATTTTATATATCCACTTGGAAGTCACCACTAACTTCCATTTAGGTATCATAACAACTTCCCACACATCATTCTTCATGATGGAATTGCACTCTTCCACCATGGAATCCTTCCATACCTCCTGATTTTTTGCCTCCTCAAAATTGGAAGGCTCAAACTCAATGATTCTTCTCACCATAGATAAATAGCTACAAAACCTCTCTGGCACCTTGCTCTCCCTGACAGTATTCTTGGGATTCCCCATAGATTCTCAAGCTTCCTTCAAGGTTTCCTAAAGCCATTTTGGCTTCCTCTTCCCTGAAGCTATCTCTTATGGAGGGGAATCCTCCTCCTCATCCCTATCACCTGAAGACTGTGCACCTAAATAATATGTCCCTATGGTCATCTGTGAGCCAGTAATGTGGGACCATGAAACCCGAGGGATGTAACCTATGAACCTATCACCCCTCAAATCGATGATCCTCAACTCTATGATACTACACTCTATGGCAAACTCACCTGGAGCTGAGGAGCCTACCACTTCCCCTATTCAAAATCTTGTGACCTCCTAAAGGATATATCCTCCTCAAATCTCACATCCTGCCTCACAATTGTCTTCCTCAAGGAGGGAAAGTATACATGAAAATCATTTGAGGTCTTTCTATACCAAAAACAAATACCCTTTTATGTTGTGGGTTCTATATTTTTCCTCTTCTCTGAATGGACATGTGAATAATTCATACACCCAAAGATCCTAAAGTTCCCAACCTCAGGATTCTTCCTAGAGAAATCCTCCTCATGAGAATTATTCCCCAATGCTCTATGTGGACTCCTGTTTTGAAAATAGACTGCAGTGTTGCATGCCACATACCAAATAAAGAATGGTAGCCCCTAATCATGTATCATGGCTCTCGCAACCTCATCTATGACCCTATTCTTCCTTTCTGCAACCCCATTCTATGGAAATTTGTAAGGAACTTTCAACTATATTTTAATGACTTCTTTTGCATAGAATTCATTGAATTCATTGGAGGTATATCCACCCCCATTGTCCAACCTCAACACCTTGATTTTCTTACATGTTTTTTTCTCCACAAGAGATTTGAACTCTTGGAATCTCTTGAAGACCTATCCCTTGGTATTCATGAAGAAAATCCAAGTCTTCCTGGAAAATTAATAGATAAATGTGTCATAGAACTAATTGTTAGAATATAGAAGATGGTGTGCTCGTTTTACCATTGACGATACCCTCGTCACCCAACCACAGGTCGAAGCCTCCCTCCGAGCACCCTAACCTTGACCTGAGAATTCCTCCGGAAGAAAACCCTAGGCTAGATAGCCAAACAAAGGACAACGCATCTCTCCCCAACGATAGTGCAACACAAAAGACTGATCAGATAGTCCCAAACCCTAGCCAAGAGATATTCAAGCCAATACTAAAACTAGCTATTGCTGCAGCTGCACCTGCAACCCTCCTCCAAACCTGCGCACCAACTGCAACTGCAGTGCGCACCAATTGGGAAAACTGTAGTCCTGAGATGATACAAATGAGAACTGGTGCCCTATATTTATAGTAATCCTACCAGTTTGTTGGGGCCGACTTCTCCTTCTGGGTATGCATCTGTTCAGTATATTATTATTAATTATGGCCGACTTCTTCTCTTGGAGGCTAATAGCCTAATATAAATTTTCTTCTTGAATCGACAAGGCTTCTAGGGTTATTAGCCAACTCATTAGGGTTTCTCTTACTTCCTGGAGTCTTCTATTCTCGTCAGGTTCACACGTGGGGGTAAATACCTCCCGTAGCTACCATAATATTAACACTCCCTCCTAGCTAGAG
>JASDQU011441247.1:20716-31960 GCA_032191745.1 Picea mariana
GTGTAGCTCCAACGTTGGATGCAAGTCTAGGAGGAGTCTGGTGGGCCTTTGTACTGCGAGAGGTATGTGAGGGTCCATGGCTTATGGTAGGGGGGGATGTGTTATGGGGTGGGGACGATACTGAGTGTGGTGATCTGCAGTCCGAGTCAACAGAAGGCTATGGTAGGAGGGGGAGATTCAAAGCATGGTGATCAGGTAAAACAATGGATGAAGTGAAGGAGAGTGTTGCTCGTGTTGTGGTTAGGGAATCAAAGGGTGCATAGTGCAAGGATGGAGAAGTAAGGGTGGTATGGGATAATGATGAGTTTGTTCCCTTGGTGAGCTCATCCATCGATGTAAAGAGGCCTGCGCTATTCCAGAGGGCTTCGTCAGCAACACTCATAAGTGCTCTGACTTCTGCTTCCATATGGGGAAAACTCATGAAGGTGTAGAGTTAAAAAAGGATAAAAAATATGAACAGTGTTGGGTCTCGTGAATAAGGTTAGTGTTGTGACTTTTGGTCAAGTAGTCTTGAAAGTTAGGTGAAGGATGTAAGGTTCATAATCAAGTAGAGGGATGGTGCAAAAGAACCTCATAGCTGAGCTAGCTCACGTCGATAGCCAAACGTTAGGTTAAAGTAAGAAAAGGGAAGCTCCAAGTATTCTTCCAGTGTTATAGGAATTCACATTCNAGGGCTTCGTCAGCAACACTCATAAGTGCTCTGACTTCCGCTTCCATCTGGGGAAAACTCGTGAAGGTGTAGAGTTAAAACATGATAAAAAATCATGAACAGTGTTGGGTCTCGTGAATAAGGTCAGTGTTGTGACTTCTGGTCAAGTAGTCTTGAAAGTTAGGTGAAGGATGTAAGGTTCACAATCAAGTAGAGAGATGGTGCAGAAGAACCTCACAGGTGAGCTAGCTCACATCGATAGCCAAAGGTTAGGTTAAAGTAAGAAAAGGGAAGCTCCAAGTATTCTGTCAGTGTTACTGGACTTCAGAGTTCTATGTTCATGACTCAACGTCCTAACCTCCAAGACACTCTATCATGGTTGTAAGTGTTATGGACTCAGAGTCTATGATCTAGTGAAGCCAGGTCTATTAGAGTCCACTAATTCCTAATGTGTTTCTTCTTAAGAGGTCACACGTTCAAATCCATAGGGGGGTAGGGTATGTATACCTCCGTAGACTTTACCAGTCAAATCGCTGGGCGGAGGGGGGTCCCTTGTCCCACAAACAAGGGGGTCTCATACACCAATTTGGTATGACTTAACCGTGACCTTAAAAATAAGTATCATTATCATTATCATTATTAGTAATTTACATTTCTTCAACTTGTATAAGTGGGTGAGTAAAATAAACATATATTAGCTTTGCCAAAATGGGATGACGTGTAAACAATGTAAAACAAAGAAAGAGTTACTTTTGCGGAATGCTTCTTTCTTACGTAAAATGGTAATGGTAAAATAATTGATTGGGCGAAGTTAAAGTTTTAATGGAGTTTGATCAGTTTAAACTTTATAGGAAATTAATGAAAATAAAGTTTATTGAGAAAACGTGAGTATGACAAATATCTATATATATATATATATAAGAATTACTAGTTGGATACATACTTTAGGGAGAAGATAAGTCGAGGGAGACACATAACATATATATATATATATATATATATAAAAGAATTACTAGTTGGATACATACTTTAGGGACAAGATAAGTCGAGGGAGACACATAACAGAGTTCTTAAAAGTGTACTCCATTACCAATTCTTTTGTATACAATTTTTTATATAACAAATAAATGTTAAATTTATTTTAAATTTGAATTTATTATGTATTGAAAAATAGAAAAAAAAAATAAAATTTAATAAATAATTTTAAAAAATATAAAAATATTTATATTTATATTTTTAAAATTTTTTCTTAATGTTTAATAAATTTAAAATTAAAATAATTTTTCTTAATTATAATAATAATTGAAAAGATAAAAAATAACAAAACAATTATATCATACTCTAATATTAACAAGAGTTGCATGGTAGCATAGTTCCTACTAGGTAAGATCGAAATTTGAAAATGAAAATTGGAAGTTTGAAAATGAGAATATTAATGGTTTTTCAAAGGAAATTAACTACTTAGACCCGAGAATTGAGATTTGTATAATCTCGATTTCCATGGTAGTTCTTCTAAATAGTTCTGAGATAAGTGGATTGAGTCCAACAATGCTTTTAGGAATACTACTTATCCAACAACCATGTAGAGAAAGGTCAACAGGGGATTTCAACGATTAACAATATTTTGGAAGCTGCGTCAAACTATAACAACGGTTCATTCTCAACACTCTTAAAGACAATGACATTCTCAACACTCTTAAAGATAATTGCCATTGTAAAATTTCTTAAAGACAATGGCATTCTCAACACTCTTAAAGACAATTGCCATTGTAAAATCTCAATGGGAGTTTAGACAAAGATCATTATGATTGATTTGGAAAATATGAATTGTAATTATTAACTGCAATCATCAAATTTGCACATACATAAGGTGAATACAAGAATTTAACTTACCCTTGGAAATCATAGGTCGATGGCGATGTGCTAGAAATGAAGGCTTAGCTATGGAAGAAGCTTGGAAATGAAATGAGGATTGGCGAGGAAGTTAACATTCAAATGGGAAAGAATTGGCAAATGGTACCAATGCTGAAATGATGAACCCAAATCTCAACAGTGCGAATCCTTTCTAACCATACCCCACCAACAACACTCCATGGTTTATAAATCTCTTGCTACAAATTAAAGGACATGAGACGCCTCCAATATATGTTTGCATGAAAGCTACATTGAGTCCAATTGAACAAGGTGCACTTTGGAGATAAGGATCTTGCATTGTTACCCTTTTAAAAGGGATTGAAATTCAAATTGCATTCTGTAAACTTGATGCTATTTTTAATTTTTTTATAAACTTTTTTCAAATTTGATTGCATTCATTTTTGTCTTATCATAGAGAATGGATCTGATAGACATAATTAAGTGTCAAAGGATGAATATATATATATATATATATATATATATATATATATATAAACATAGAAGTTACTAAGAATCATGGTTTTATAACATAATTCACAGGTGCAGATAAAAATATACATATCGGCCAAAGCTTTGGCAGGTATTAACAATGGCACTAGTTGGTAATACTAGATATTACCAAATTGTGTAGCACTAGTTGGAAGGAGCGGGTGCGATACGTCCACCATCATTGGATTGATAGAGAGATTATATGATCCATTGAAAGGGGTTCTACTCATTGATGGGCAAGACATCAGGCGCTTTAATTTGAGGTCTATGAGACAACACATAGCCCTTGTAGGGCGGTATCAAAGACAACATTGTGTATGGTAAAGAGAATGCAACAAAAAGTAAGATAGTAGAGGCTGCAAAGGCTGCCAATGCCCATGAATTCATTTCGTAAGTAGACTGAATAAAATCCCCTAACAACTATAAAATTTGTTTTCCAACCATTGCAAAATAAAACCCCTAGCATACTCAAAGGATGAGAAAGAATATTTCAGTGGCATGAAGGATGGATATGAGACCTACACGGGGAATAGGGGAACGCAGTTGTCTGGAGGGCAGAAGCAAAGAATAGCGATAGCAAGGGAAATTATAAAGAATCCAAGCATCTTGCTGTTGGACGAGGCAACGAGTGCATTGGATAGTAATTCAAAGAAAGTAGTTCAAGAAGCACTAGATGGAATGATGGTGGGAATAACGAGCGTCGTTGTGGCTCATCGTTTGAGCACAATTCATAATGCTAACTGTATAGCAATGATTGAGAATGGAAAGGTTGTTGAACAAGGAAACCACACTTCTATGATAAGCAAAGGTGAAGGCAGTGCATATTTTGGTTTGATTAAACTGCAACAACTACATGAGGCAACTATTCAACCTGTAAGCTAAGATACAATACCCCTCATACTCCACACCACAAATGTGGTCGGTTATAAGGAGTGTAGGGCAGTCAAGGTTCTCAGAAGTTCAAATATCTAGGAATTCTTCTTCAGTAATTGATATATCGCAAGTATCTGTAACAACTTCGTTGATTGTATGGATGTAATGTGTCCTGAAAATGCTCATTGAAGAGGACGTTAGTGATTGCATTCTCAATCGATTACAATCTGAATTTATGTACCCATTTCTAATCCATGTTGACAGGAACGCCGCTATACACATCACAGTCGCTGCATGGTGACATTGCATGGCATCTGCATCCTATGAAAATAGTTCCCCATAATCTATAAGCAGAAACCACCAGAAACCCAATTTCTTTAGGCTAGATTAGAAAGCGTTCTTTCCAAGATTCTCAAAATTGCGTTGAAAATCGAACATGGCAGAGTTGCAATGACCCACACTTTTATTTATGAACGATTGAATTGCAGAAGGTTGAGAGACTCATGTCGGATCACACAATTTATAGGCATCTAAATCCTTAGGAAAATGATAATAGGAGCAATATTTCTCTTGGGCAGAAGACCCCGATGCAGTGGATGAATGCCTTTGAAAACAGATAAACTAGGGTTTTATTTATACAAAACCACATTTTAGAAGCTTTTTGGAATGGACTGGACCAACTCTAGGGCATGGCCATGGTTTTGATATTGTGCTTCAGGAACGAAGTAGCTGTAAATCATTAATTATCCTACTGAAAAATGCGATTTATCCACCTGGATGGAAGTGCCGCCTCCGACCCTGTCCAAACCACATTCTTCTTTATCAAATACGCAGTTGGCCTTGGAGTGGGTGAAGTAACCTTTGGAGTCGGTGAAGAAGAAAACACGTGGAGGGAGGACAGACAACAAAGTATGAAATATTGATTGTGCAATTAATTTAAATTCTTGAACGACGTGAAGGACACAATAACGCCTCAAACTTTTCAACCAATGATAGTTTAAAAAAATAAGTTATTTTATGGATTAAAAAATAAAAAATTGTATTTCTTATGTAGAACATTAGGTTTCCCATGGAATTTTTTTAAGTCAATGGAAATTAATGTCAAATCAATAACAAACTCATTGCTATAGTCTTGCTTTGGCAGGGACTAATAATGTATATGTTTTGGAATATATTCCATTTAATGAAACATGACTACATGCATAGTCATTACCAAAGACCATCAATAATCCCATTTTTTTTTTATATATTATCAAAAACCACCCCATCATATAAAAGAATATGAAATTTCAAATTAAATAACCATGGAATCCTTGGAAGAAAACTACTTTCAAATATTCATTTGACATATGTAATACCTTATTATCCAACCTTGGCAAATAATAAGTCCATAATGAATTTTCAATAACCATGAGCTAAAGACTTGTAATTATTTTAACCATGAGCTAAAGAAAGATTTACACGACTCCTTCTTACACGTGTTACGATTTCGTAGACTAAATTATAAAAATATATTTGTGTGCCAACCTCTATGCACATGTCTTACAATTAAATTAACCCTACTTTGGTCATAGAATATTTCTTAAATGTTTTTTTAATTTTTTTTTAACATTATAGGTTGCATACATTTTTTGAAAGACAAAATCATGGATTTGGGATAGGGGCAGTATCTTCGTAAAATCATGGTTCAAAGGTTTTAATCAGTTATCATGTTATTACAAATTGAACAGGTGGTAAAATGGATGCTTGTTGGAGAGAGTGCCAACCATATTCATTAAGCGTAGACTGCAGAGATAGATTTATAGATAGGTTGATAGACATGGGTTGACAGACATTAAGCAATGCGCTCATTAAGCGCAGACTAAGGAGATTGAACGATAGGTTGACAGACATGAAACGATACTTTAAAATTACTACAATTGCCTTTGTCTGCTATCATTGCCAGCTATGAGGGGAGGATTAGAGAAAAACCGAGCTTGTGAAGTATTTATTATGCGAGGGCCATCTGTTACAATCTCTGTTGTTTGCTGCTTCTCTCTTATTCGGAACACGTCCCAAGCAGATAACTCTGGTACCAATTTTCGAGGAATATATTAATAAAAAAAATTCCAGATTAGATGGAGGGCGTTAGTTAAAAGTTCTTGAATGACATGAAGGCCACAATAACTCCTCAAACTTTTCAATCAATGAAAGTTTAAAAAAATAAGTTATTTTATAGATTAAAAAATAAAAAATTGAATTTCTTATGTAGAACATTAGGTTTCTCATGGAAATTTTTTATGTCAATAGAAATTAATGTCAAATCAATAGCAAACTCATTGCTATAGTCCTACTTTGGCAAGGACTAATAATAACAATAGCTTAGCTTTTGTTCTATATGCATATTATACAAAGTAATAATGAGTTCATCCATGATATTATACAAAGGAATGAATTATGGCCTCATAAAACTTTAATTTTATATAACATTACAATACAAAACACATAAACAAATTCCTTATAAAGATGAAATCCCAAGGGAGGAATATGTGGGGGTGGCTTACAAATCACAACAAACAATGAGGTGAAACATTAGTGATTCTCTAGGGCCTAATCGTGCTCAAGGACACATGAGTTATAAGAGGGACATAATGATTGGGGACTTGATGGTTATTTTATGATACCCTTCCCATTATTCTATATAGATCCCATTGGTGTGCATCCCTTATGATCTGTGTGATGGTGGATTAACAAACTACATGTGAAATTTCTTGAGGTGATATTGAATTAAGGTAGGCCCTCACTGCATTCAATTCAAAGCATGGTGGGAAAGACATTCAAGAAAGGTGGAATTCACTAGTTCAAGGAATTTCTTTCTTGATAGACAAGATATTTGGCATTGTTTGGATTTCATTCAAAAGTAGGGCGGAGATGGCACATTGCCATTGTAGAAAATGTTATGCGATCTACAAATTTAAGGAAGTGCAACATGGTTTGAAGAGTTGTGAATGAGAGGTGGTCAAGGTCCATTGCAGAGTCATGAACTCGATCTTACAATGGAATCGACATAAATAAGGTTTTGAGAAACAAAATTAGGGAGCAAATTGTTCTAGAGACTATGTAATGTCCTTTTCCAAATAGGAGCTCCAGAGGGGAGGCTTAATGGTCTAAACCACCCCGTTAGACTAAAGCCAGGGCCAAAGAGGAGTAAACAGGGTTACTAGAGGTCACTCTAGTCACAGGTGTTATATTTAGAAAGTGACATTGAGCTAAAACGGGTTAAAAGCACTTTTAAGTCATTATGAGCTAAAAATAGAAGTCAACAGCGAATTAGGGTTTCAACAGTGATTTAGGGTTTTGGAAGTCAATAGTGAATTAGGGTTTCAGCACGATTTAGGGTTTTGGAAAGCTATAAAGGAAGGGTCGGTGACCTAATTCATCATTATGCAGATTATGACTTGTCATTGAGGAGAAGAGGCACATCTCAGGAGAGATAGTTCAATGTATTCCAGGAGGAGGACACTAGTTGGCTGATTTCGGTGTTGAAAGACACACCCTAGTCACCGGGAAGATCATCCAGGTCTTCCATCATTCTTCATTGCTTCCGTAGTGCTCCCATATTCCAGGTATTATCTCTTAGTTGCTTATTTGTATTCCGGCTAAGATCCTTTTGTCTTTTGATCTAGCCGAGTGTTGTTATTTAATTCAGCCGTAGTTGCTTATTTGTATTCCGGCTAAGATCCTTTGTCTGTTGATCTAGTAGAGTATTGTCAGTTTATTCAGCCCCATTCGACCATTTTGTAATCCACAGAGATATCATAATTCAACTTTGCAGTCCTTTGTCGCGTTTATTATTTGTATGATCATTTATGTGTTGTAAACCTTTGATCCTACACACACATTAGCAGCGTTTCCTAGACTAGCCAAGTCAGGAACATTATAGTGGTATCAAAGCTTTAGTCTTGCCAGCCTATGACTAAAGACAATGAGTGCAGCAGAAGACCTGGAGGGCTGTGACCACATAGGTGACGAATATGTCACTTACAACAGGCATCAAGAAAGAAGGCATAGGCTTGATTTCCCCCCTTTCCTCCTAGCTCAGAGGAAGAGGAAGAGGCACACATAGAAGCATAGAATAGGGCAGAGCGTGAGGCTGAGCACGAGGTAGAGAGGATGCTAGGAGATAGATATGAGAAACCATAGGGCAGTGGAAAGGCCCCCATAGATCCAGAGGCATATTTCATGTAGGTTATCAACGATATGTTAGCTAGTCAACGGACCATGTCTCAGTCCTTGGCACAGGTGGTTGATAGATTGGCTAGAGTGGGCACCCCAGATACACAAGTCCCGCATGCAACATAGGGGAACTCAGGAGCAGGCAGTAGACCCCAGTCACCCTCTCGCACATACACCTCTGCGAGAAGGATTCCCATACCCTTGTTTCCTAGTTTCTAGAGGGCACCCCCGGTAGTAGCACCGCCACCGATAGCACAAAGGCCACCCACTCATGCTAACGACATTGTAGAGTATAGGAGGGAGTATGCAGCATTGGGTCATGACTTCCATCAGGACATGACCGTAGTCGAGTACCGTGGACTCAGACTTAGGAACCACCCCAGAGAGCCACAAAGGGGAGGACCACAACAACAACAGGGGCATAACCTCGATTTCATCTGAAAAGTTGGGAAACTCACCATCCCTTATTTCGATGGATTGTCCAAATACATCGCCAGAGCTTGGGTACAAATGCTAGACATGTATTACAAGCTCAACTAGATGACCGAGACAGAGGCCATCAGTTTCACGACCTTACACTTGGAGGGTGAGGCACACAAGTGGTGGTATCATGGACTGGTGACATTGGATCACAGTCGCATCACCTCCTATAGGGAGTTTACAGATAGGCTCATGGACAGGTTTGACAGGAAGGATCCCGAGATACACTTCAGGGATCTAGCCCAGTTGAGACAAACTGGCACAACAGAGGCATTCATCACAGAGTTTCAGTGGGTAGCCATGGCAGTGACAGATATATCAGAGCCCAGGCTGATCATGCTATTCACAGAAGTACTCACAGAGCCTTTGAGAGGATGGGTGAAGGCATACAAGCCTCCCACTTTGCAGGATGCCATCCTTCGCACTCGATATTTGGCAGACTCAGTGCCAAAGACTAAAAATTTCTCCAAACCATTTGTGCCCTAGAGGAATCGAGACAGAAAGCCATTCTAGAGAGAATGGAAGGGCAAGGAGAAGTTAGATGATGAGACTAGGTGAGAGCTTATGAGGAAGAATCTTTTCTTCAGCTACAAAGATCTTTGGGTCCTAGGCCACAGGTGCATGGGCAAGGGAGAGATTCATTATATTGAGGTAGTAGTAGAGAGCGTGGACAGTGAGGAGGAGGAGCAGGACAATGGATCCACTAGTTTAGAGGAGGAGTTAGCACTAGCAGAGGAGCAGCCTCCCCGTAGACCACCGACACCGCCATGAGCCCATCCTCTAGTACTCCCACAACCGCCAAAGTAGGCTAAGAAAAGGAAACTAGCAAAGGGAGGATTCATAGCAACCCTTTCTGGTGTTCCTAGGTATGATACCCTCCGTATTAGAGGGATTATTCAGGGGCAACGGGCAATCACCCTCATAGATGGTGGGTCCACCCACAACTTCATCGATGCTTCACTAGTATTGAGATGGGCACTTCAGACAGAGGAGTTTGAGGGGTTTGATGTTGCGGTAGCAGATGGCCACACAGTGCGGTGTCTAGACAGCGTTCCAAACTTAGAGATGAAGTTAGGAAACTACACAGTGAGAGACACATTTTATGTGGTTGACCTATCGGACATAGATGTTCAGTGGATGATTACCTTGGGAAAAATCACTACCAACTACCAAACCTTGGAAATGGGATTCAAATATCAGAAGGGAAAGAAGGTTGTTCTAAGAGGTATGTCGACAGGAGCACCCGAGACAGTTTCAACCAAGAGGATGGAGAGGATATTTAGACATGGGGAGGTAGCATACACTGCATAATTCTTGATCACTACTCAGAAGGATTCACAAGGTCGACAACAATACCATACAGAGATCAAGAATTTATTGGAACGACATCAGCAGGTCTTTGAGGCAATTCCACCAGGGAGACCACCTGATAGGGGGTTTGAGCACACCATTGAGTTGGAGGAGGGGGCCAAACCTATGATCACCCCCCACCTATCGTCATCCTAGGAGGTTCAAGGATGAGATAGAGAAGGCAATCAAGGAATTGCTGGCGATGGGACACATCAGACCGAGCAACAACCCATTTGCTTCTTCAGTTGTCTTAGTTCTGAAGAAGTATGGCACCATGAGGATGTGCATTGATTACTGAGCCTTGAACAAGAAAACTATCAAGAACTGGTACCCTATCCCACGCATTGATGAGTTGATGGATGAACTGCATGGGGCAGTTTTCTTCTCAAAAATTGATCTATGCTCTGGATATCATCAGATCAGCATCCAAGAGCAGGACATAGAGAAGACGACATTTCGATGTCATTTTGGACACTTCGAGTTCCTGGTTATGCCATTTGGGCTAACCAATGCACTCGCTACATTCCAGTCTTGCATGAACCATATATTCAGGGATCAGTTAAGGAAATCAGTCTTAGTTTTCTTCGACGACATCTTGATCTATAGCCGGTCATGGCAAGAGCATATGAGGCACCTGGATGAGGTATTGAGCATTATGGAGGCACAATCATTATATGCCAAAGAGTCCAAGTGCGAGTTCGGTATGACAGAGATGCTTTACTTAGGCCACATCATCAGTGTACAGTGGGTACAAGTGCACCAAGAGAAGATCAGGGCCATTATGGATTGGCCGATGCCCAAGAACGTGACATAATTGAGGAGCTTCTTCGGGATGTGCAGCTATTACAGGCGGTTCGTCCGGGGTTTTTCTCAGCTTGGAGCACCGCTGACAGATATTACCAAGCATGGGGCCTTCATATAGACCGAGAAATCACATGAATCCTTTGATCACATGAAGGAAGTCATGGGCACTTGTCTAGTGTTGGCACTACCAGACTTCACCTTGCCATTTGTACTAGAGTGTGATGCATCCGACAAAGGGATCGGTGCAGTTTTGATGCAGGGAGGACACCCCATTGTATTCAAGAGATGTAAGCTTAGTCGACTTGAAAGGTTGTACTCCATTTATGACAAGGAAATGTTGGCAATCATGCATGCCTTGACCAAGTTCGACAATATTTGGTGGGCAACAAATTCGTGGTCAAGACTGATCACAACAGTTTGAAGTATTTCCTTGAGCAGAAGGACCTCAGTGAGTGCAACAGAAATGGGTG
>JASDQU011441248.1:3675-23605 GCA_032191745.1 Picea mariana
ACAATGAGTTGGTGCTCATATGTATGATAATGTAAAGAATGTAAATAATACTTATCATATAAAGAAGAAGAGGTTTTTACCCTGTATGGGTTTCCTTGGGAAATATCTGTCTCTGTGTTTCTCATATATGTGACTGATGCTGAATGTGCCATTGTTTATTTCCCTGCATTATTGTTATCATCATTGAGTGCCTTATAAATATTTTAAAAGAAGCATAATTGTTTAAGCTTGGTGACAACTAATTCAACCCTCGTCTCAGTTGTCCAACACTTTCTGTAGGTTTTCATAATTTGTTAATCATGTTTCAACACTAGAATGATAGGATCAAAATTGATTTTGAATGATGATTTTGAAGTATGTTCTAGTTATGATTTTTACTAGTTATGAGTTTATAGGCTTGCATGAATTATCAGTTATGTACATAATATTTTCCACCATTAGAGTGATAGGATAATAGTTGATTTTTGATCTTTTTTGTACAATGATTTTATGCTTTGTTAATTAGAATATCATGATGTTGTTCATTTTTAGTCAGTGAGACTAGTGTAAAGGTAGGGTTCATTCCTCATAGGATAAATATAATTGTGACTCTTTGAATAAGTATTTTAAGAATAGATTGGTTTGAATATGTATGGTAAATAATTTCTTTTAAGAGATAGTTTTCCTTATGAATTCACTACCCATAATCATAGATTGCTTTTGAAGAAAGATAGTTTACTCTGATTAGTTCATTGTCCATAATCAAAGATTGTTTTTAAAGAAAGATAGCTTGTTCTTATTCAAGATTTGATTACTTAGAATAATGTGCTCACCATTCATAATTGTATAGTACTCGGTAAAATTAAAGTAAGTCCCTTCATTATTTGAGTTTATTGGCATTAGACTAGATTAGGCTAGGAGATCTATATTAGAGCTCTAGACCTGCACATACAATGCTAGCACCTCGAAGCTTATGATCCCTGGGTTGACAATTTAATGTCAAATTAGATAGCATATATTTTACTCGACATTTTTTGCATCGTTGTCGGGGAGGTGCTAAAGGGATTAGAGCTTAGGTAGGTAGGTTTCATTTAATTACACAACAAGGGGGAGGAGAAACTTTAATACGAGAGGTAAGAACCTACACATCCATTTTAATGGGTCGCTCCAAAGCCTTGTTGTTCCCTTTCCGCAAGAGTGTTTACTTTTTCTGCAAGTTCGCTTACTTTTCTTAGTTTGTTTACTTTCCTACAAGAATGCTTTCTTTCCTGCAGAGTGTGCTTACTTTCCTGAAAGTTACTTTCCTTCGAGCATGCTTTCTTTCCTGCATAATGTGTTTACTTTCCTGTAGTTTAGTTTTCCTGCCAGTGTGCTTATTTTACTGCAAGATTGTTTTCTTTTATTTCTTTTATGCAAGTTTTATTTCTTTCATGCAAGTGTGCTTCCCTTTCGCAAAGTGTGTTTATTTTTCCTTCCAGTGTGTTTACTTTCATACACGTGTGAGTTTGATTTCATTCCTTCAATCGTATTATATTTTATTCTTTGATTTATTTTTTGCAAGTGTGATTTATTGCAAGCATGGTGTGTTTTGTTTGCGCAAATATGCTTTAAATATGCATTTCATTTTTTCAGGTTGTTGTGATTAAAATATTAAAAAATCTATAATAATAACAAAAAAAAATTGGGTGTTTTAAGAACCCCAGACACCAATCCCTGTGTGAGGAAGGATCAAATCCTAGCAGCAGCTGGGATTTTTTTTTTTCAAGAAGAACATATTTTGGTATCAACCAAAAGTGTATCTACCTCTCCGGAAATATTAGAAGAATCAATGTCCTATGAGATACAAAATGATTTTCCTTGCCAAAATGTGAAGGAAGTTGATAACTTATGGACTACATCCAGTGGAGATCCATCACTAAGACTTGATATTATAGAGTTCTCAACATGCATCTTAGCATATCCATTATGTACTTCACAAATTAATCATCCAGAAGAAGAGGATCTGCATAGCATGATGAAGGAAAGCATAGAAAGTACTATTGATGAACATTAAGATTACATTGAAATTTGGTTTCAAGAGGTCATTAGGCCACAATACTATTCTATTCTTCAACACCTTATGATGCCAAAACAAGTAGGTTGGTTGGTTCTTCATATCTAGGTAATCACTGCGGTAAATTTTTCATATGCGGATATGGGTATGTTTCTTATCTTTCTTCGCACATGGTTACATTGGAAAAGTTCTTACACTTGAATACATATTTTCCTTTCTTTTTAGCTAGGGTAGGATAATAAATAAAAGATGCATGTTGTTAGTTTAGCTTAAAATCTAATGCAGCCTCATTTTACATTTTCTTTTTAATAAAATAACTATGATATACATTGTTGGTTTATTGAATGACTTCCCTATTTCATGCCTTGTTGACCCGGGGTTCGTATCTTTCGAGGTACCAACAAGCCTAAAAGTATCGGCCCTTATGGTAAACCAGAAGGAAACATAGTACACATAATGCACTACGCAGTCTCACCCAAGAAAGATTTAAATGGGTGGCTGTAAGACTTAAGTGTTTACAGCCTAGGATTGAGAGAGAGATACATAATCTATATTTTGAACCATTTATTATAACTTGTGTAGTTCGATGATGCTCGTTGCGCCTTTGATTTCTTGCGCACGCCTGCTTCCTGTATAGCCGGTCTCTTAGTTTCCCCTGGTTCCTATGTGATGGTATTTGGGGCGGTATCCTACACTTCGTTAGCTTGTTTCGGATATTAATTGGTCTCTTTCTTCCCCTATTAATTGGTCTATTAATTGGTTCATATCTGCTTTCACCCTTCATTTTCCTGAGTCGGCTTGTTTTGGCCCGTCCTTGGTTTCTTGGGCACTGGGATTTATGGAGGCTGTGTTTCCGCTTGCGCTGCCTCTCCTTTTGTGGGTCCTTCTGGTACTTCCCAGGGAATGGATGGGATCCTCCATGCATCAGGACATTCACTGATGACCATGTCTATATAACCTTCTATGATGCAGTAGCACATTGGTAGCCACTGTTTATCTGGATCCTGCCTTGGTTGTATCCACATGGCTTGACATGTAGCCCAGAAGTTAGCGATGTCCCCATATCGTGCGACAATCTCTGGTGTTATTCTCCATGATCGGTTGATAGATTCCTGTATGTCCCGTAGGTATGTTTCAAAGATGATTTCATTTTCCCTCTTATGCTTGGCCTGTGGCCTAGATCTCAGTAATAGATATCTCGCTCCCACTGGCTGTGGTCTAGTACAAAAAACTACATACTCTAGTTCTCGCCATCCCATGAAGGCTATGAGGGTGAGAAACCATGGGTAATGGAATTCTATACTGAGGTCCTGTGCATCCTTGCAGTCCACTTGGAGCAAGTTTAATCGATAAGGCACCCAGCTCATGAAGGTGCCTTCCCCACACTGAGCTACAACTACGATGATTCCCACTGGTACTTCATCTTTGCGGAATTTTCTTAATAGTTTATAGGCTAATATATTTACGCCCAATTGTGTCACTTCATTGTTGATCTGTTTGATTATAATGCCTCTTATCCCCCTGGAGGTACCATATTTCTTCTTCATTTCCTCTGATAACACTTTCTCCTTGGATTTCTTGTTCAAAATCAGCGCAAGATCCATAACTCGACTGGGTAGTCCTGTTATCTACACGATAAGCTCAACAGTTATGGGGACGGGTTTGTCCAGCCATATATCCCCTATGTGCATGACTGCTAATAGTTTCTTAACGCATGCTGTTGCATACTAGCCTCTACCAAAATGTGGAAGTTTTAGGAACCCTAAAATGCCTATTCTGTCCAGTCCAACTACCCATTGATGTGGCTGGCTTATCATTTCAACAAGTTGGTTTACCACTATGTTTTTCATAAAAACCCTCGGCGCAAGTTTCAGGTACTTGGTTTCTCCTGATACGTCATGGTCAGAATACTTGAGCTTCTTGACATGACCCAGTAGCTCCAGATCTACCTGTACTCCCTCTAGTATGCACGATAGCACAATTTCTACCTCCATTTTCTTACGAGGTGAGCTCGATATCAGAACTCTATCTTCCTACTGTGGTGGTTGGTACGAAATTCCAACAACTCCTGGTTTCTCCCCTGTTGGTAGTTCCCATGGTATCTTCTATTGGTTGACCTAGGCTGGGTACCTACGACTCGTCTAGTTTCCCTTCTGATCCTCAATTATGTTCCATTCCGTTAACTTCTGCAGCTAGTTTAGTGCTATCTGGTTTCACTTCTAGTTGGGTTTCCTCTTCCTTGTTCTGAGGTTCCTACATCGCTGCTGGAGTGTCATCTTTCATGGCCTTTGCTTGTGGCTATTGAATCTATTCCAAAATTGGTGTAGAGTTCACCGGTGTTATCTCTGGGGATGGGATCACATCAATATCGACGATCTTCGGCTATTGCAGCTCATTTTCTTCCAGTGGTTCTCGTGACCTAATTTGAACCCTGGTCAGTCTGGATGTCTGGCCTAGTTCGATAGACTTCAATGATGCCATAGTGTTGAGTGTCGAACATTTGTTGAGTTTGAAGGACTCTGGTGAGATTTGTGGTCTCACTTTGTTCGTTCAGGCTGTTGTTGCTCTCTCTCTGTTCTCCTTTCGCGAATAGACTAGTTACTTCCGTGCTCGCGTGTTGTATGGGCTTGCCATGAAGCTTATCGAGGACGCTTCCTCCATGATGTGATTAATGCACCATAAATTGGGTTCAATGCATCTGCAACAGTTTCATACTTTCCATTATGCTTTCATACTTTCCATTATGCTTACTTTGTCATTTCTAGTTGGTGTGCTTAATGTGATGTTCCATCAGTCTTTTCCATGCCTTAATTCCACTTAGTGTTGTCCTGTCATCCTTCTTTTTCTAACTTTCCATTTCCCACTCATTTTTCTTTGGCATGTAATCGTTGTTCTTTCCTTTGTTGCATTCTTGTTTCGAGCATCCTGTGGTTTTTTTTTACTACGTGGTGGGTTTTCGACTGTCCTTATACAGCTTCAATCAACTCCCATTGATCATTCCTCTGAGGTCTACACCTGCTAAATCTATTCACTATACAACTCCACCGTTTGTTACAGATTTGATCTCGTATGGTCCTAACCAATGCATTCTAATCTTTCTTGGGTGCTGAAACGATTTTCTGTCATAGAGAAATACTAGATCTCCTTCCTTGAAAGTCTTCTTCTTAATGTGTCGATCCTGCCATGCTTTGTCTCTGGCATTCTTCACTTTTTGATGGAATCCTGGAAGGATTCGGTCTTCCTCCATTGCTAATAGCTGGTTCAGTCTTTCCTGTATTGCACCGCGTTATTTCATTTGTGTGATAGTTGCTACGCGTAAGCTGGGTACTAAAAATTCTAATGCCACTACTGCTTCTTGGCCGTAGACTAGTTTGAATGGTGTGTGCCTTGTCAAATTTTTGCATGTCGTCCTATACGCACATAATACTGTTGGTAATTTGAGGTCCCAGTCTTCTCTGTTGATGTTACAGATCTTTTTCAATGCATTCTCTAGAATTTTGTTGAAGGATTCTACTGTGCCATTTGCCTATGAATGATATGGTGTGATTTTCTGGTGGTGAACTTCAAACTCTTCGAGAATTGCACAAATGGTCCTATCTATGAAATGCATGCCTTGGTCACTCATAAAAACTCTTGGGCACCCAAACCTAGTAATTACTTGTTCAAATAAGAAGTGTTTAGCTGTCTCTGCGCTGCAGTCTTTTACTGGTGCGACTTCCGCCCACCTTGTTAGGTATTCCATCGCGGTGATGATGTATCTTTCCCCTGTTCTTTTGGCTGGTGTGTTAATTGGTCCCACAAAGTATATTTCCCATTTATCAAATGCTTGTAATGTCACTTGCAGTCATAATGACATCTCATCCCTTCTATTGTTTTTTCCTACCCTTTGAAAAACATGGCATCCCTGACAGTACTCTTTCGAGTCTCTGTAAATCGTTGGCCACCATAATCCTGCACGGAGTGCCTTCTACATGGTATCTTTTCCTGCATATTGTCCTCCTGCCAACCCCTCGTGGTATTTTTCTAAAAGTATTGGTCATTCGCGCTATACCACATATCTTTGTAAAATGTTATATGCACCCATGTTATATAGATGTCCTACGATCAGTTAATAGTCAGCTACATGAACTACCAGGTTCTTCTTCTGCACGTTGGTATATTCTTGCGGCATGGTACCTATGCTTAAGTACTGAATGATCTCTATGAAGTAGTCATCAAAAATTACTGAGAACAACTATGCATATGGAAAGTTGTCTTCTAAGTTCATGGGTTCTTCTCAATTTGTGACCCGTGATAGGTGGTCAGGTCTTGCATTCAACTTTCCTGGTTTGACTATTACTTCGAAGTCAAATTATTTAAATAACAGTAACCATCGACAGATTCTCCCCCCCAACACTGGCTTGGTGACTAGGTATTTTAGGGCTGAGTGATCTGTAAACATCTTAATATGTTTTCCCAATAAGTAGTGTCTAAACTTATGCAGTGTGTAAACCATATCTAGGCGTTCTCTTTCTATTGTGTTATAATTATGTTATGAGTATGATAGTTTTCTGGTTGTGAATGCTATCGGGTGATCCAAGTCTCCTCATCCTATCTGTGCTAAGATATCTCCAAGTTCTATCACTAATGCATCTACATGCACATGGAATGCCTTTCCCCAGTCTGGAAATACTAATATCGGTGCAATGACCATATTTTCCTTCAGGGTATCCAAACTGTGTTGACACTCATCATTCCATTGGTACTTCGTATACTTCCTTAACAATTTTTCCATTGGTGCTGTGATCTGCGCATATCCTTTGATGAATTTCCTATAGTATCCTATGTGTCCTAATGTCACTCATTGCTGATGGACTATTTTTGGTGTTGGTAAATTGACGATAACTTCGATCTTTGATAGATCCACCAATAGCCCTTGTTTGCATACTATATGGCCCAATAGTATCCCAAATAGTGTTTCAAATATACATTTCTTTATGTTTAGTGATATCTGACACTATCTGCATCGTTCTAGCATCAAGCGTAAAACTTCCACATGGTTTTTCAACATGCTATAGACTGTAAAGTCATCCAGGTATAATTCGAGAAACTGATGGATGAATTCTTTAAATGCTACAATAACCACTCTGGAGAATATTGTTGGTGCATTATTCAATCCAAATGGCATGACTGTATATTGGTAATATCCCCATTCTGTCACAAACATGGTATTGTATCTGTCCTCCTGTGCTATCTTAATTTGATGGTAGCCTGATAATCCATCAATGAATGAGTAAGCTTCGTGTCCCCCCACATTCTCTAACACTTCATCTGTGAATGGTGTAGGGAATGGGTCGTGTAGGCATGCATCATTCAACTTACTCAAGTCAATGCATATCCTAATCCCTCTTCCTTGTTTCTTGTCTTGTACGACCATCAAGATTATCCTTTTTGATTCCTCGATTGGTTTGATTATGCCGGCTTCGAGCATCTGATCGATCTCCTCTTTAAATTTCTGTTTATATATGGGGTCCAGTCTATATGGTCACTATCTAATCGGTCTCACTTCAGGCTGAGAGGTATCTTTATCTCTCCCAGTTCTCCTACTATACCCTTCATCTCTGTAACTGTTGTAGGAAAAAAGTCATTGTATTCACACAACAACTCTGTGATGCTTTCTACTGTTGGATGATCCCAGTAGTCTCCAATGTTGGCCATTTTGCGATGTTCAGTTGTTCCGATGTTAAATTTATTTACCTATAACTTGGGATGCTATGGGTGGTCCCTGCACATATTTTTTGCCTTCTACTTCTTCAATCTGAATGTCACGAGGGTCATCTTCATCTGGTGCTTCCTCCTGTACATGGTAACATGACAATAGTTCCTTGATTGTATCCTTATTTCACTGCTTCTCTTCGGTAATAAGTTTTATTTCTAGTTCTTCAATGGATATGATTCCTCTGATCCATTTCAGGGTTGAATCTATGTTGGGGTTCTCATGCTCAAATGAGAAAGTGATGGTAAGTTCTGTTGCAATGTTTTCCATGTTGTAGTTCCTTTGCGCAATTCCTGATCTATATACAAATTCGCTGGTATGCCCTCTAAAGTGTGAATGAAGTGGTGAGGCAATTCCTCTGGTGGTGTCATTTTCCACAGCGTTTTGCACTCCTCCAAGTGTTTTGCTGGTGTCCCTAGTCCTTCATATCTCCGATGTTTACTATTTTTCTGTTCTGTGTCGAACCTTATGTGTAGTAACCACTTACATTAGTACCTGCTTGTGATAATCTCCTTGTGTGCCCCCCACCATCTTGCAGGTGTGGCCTTGAGTGATAAATCCAGTGCTAGTAGCCTCTGCTTCTCTAATACTTCATCTTCATATTGTTTCAAGAATGTTTCCAAATTATTTAGTGCGTGGAAACTGGGCGGTTCTTTGATTTATATGCCTATCCACCGTACTGTGTGGTCTATTCTTGCACATCTTCTCGTGGATACTTCGTGTAGTCTCTGCTGCCATTTTTCTAACCCGGTGTATGAATATGTTGTGCATGAAATAATGCTCCGCCAACTAAGTACCCCATCTGCATTTGGGTTTACGTAATCCTCATCACGCGCAGTTGTTCTGTACAACTGGCCAATCTCCTCTAAGTCTAGGCAAGTGGTTTCTACAAACCTTTCCCCTTATGATGGATCTAGTGGTTCTATGACCCTGTAATATCCGGATTCAAATGTCATTTCCCTTGTATTCAAGTTAATTATGGTCTGGTTGTCAAATGCCCAATCTAGACCGAGTAGTGCTAGGTATGGTGTTGTGCCATCTACTATTTCGATGACTTGAAATTCTTCTTTAGTGCGCACTCCATCAAGATCTACTATTACTCCTTTCAATATCCCTATTGGTAGGACCCTATGTTGGTTTGCTAGTTTTAATTGGACATTTGAGTATCCCAATGTTGGCTCTCCCATACATTGCCAAGTTTTCTTGGGTAGCAAATTCACTTTGGAGCCTAGGTCTAGTATGATGTCTCCCATATTGAAATCCCCAATGTTAGCATTCAGTCTAAATTCCCTACTTGTTCTTATTCTTGTGTGTAGATGATTGACAATTTTTGGTTCTAGCTTTTGTTCCGTCTCACTGCTACATTTCTCTAGGATGTTTTGCAATATTTTCATAGATGAAGGATCACTTAACATTTTGATGCATGATTGAAAAAAGTCTTTGATAGTACTTACTTTTCCCTTGGGTGGTGTTTCGTTGGTATGATCCATCGATGGCGGAATTTCGTATTCTGGGGCTTCATGGACTGGTTGTGCAGTGGAAGTCGACGTTGTGTGCACCTTCTGAATTTCTTGTCTGGATTCCTTAAAAGTATCCTTTTCTTTGGGCACGTCGAACTGCTTTCTTGGTTCGGTGTTCTTCTTTACCCATTGGTTATGTGCAGGTTCTTGTCGGACTGCGTTGTTTCCAGTCTTTGTTCCTCCATGGGTGACTATATTGATGTTTTGTCCATCCTCCCTTGCTTCGACTGAAATCCATTGAACATTTTGGTTGTTCTGGTTCCTCTTTTCCTGGATCTTTACTAATAGTGTCGAACATTCCTCTATCTTGTGATCTGATGTGCGACAATACATACAAGTTGCCGGCGACAGTGGGAATTCTCGTGCATAATGTCCTGATTGCTGATAGTTGTGACATGTGATTGGTTCTCTGCCACGTCCAAAACCTCCTCTGGCTCGTCCTCCTCCTCAATAGCCTGCTTGGTCCCCTCTCGGTGTGTTGTACTGTGGTTCTTTATTATACTGCATGGTATTATACTGGGGTTGCGCTAGGTTGTACTGCAGTTGTGCATTATTGTATGGTTACTGCGCAATATCGTATTGCTACTGCACAATGTTGTATGAAGCTGGGGATTGATTAAACTGTGGTGATACTTGCCCAATCATCATTTCGACCTGTACCCTATATGCGTCTGATTTTCTTTCCCGCATCAACTCCATAGTTTTGCAATCTTTGTCGTCATGGCCCACTGACTTACAAAAGGTGCAAAAAGAATTCTTTGGAATTTTCTAGTACTTCTGCATCATCGTGCAGTGATAAGGGTCGTGACCCAGTTTCTTGCATATTTCACACCATAATCCTCCCTGTGGTAATGGGTTTGGAGTTCCTGTTGCCATATACTATGTAAATTTTGGACATTTGTTCTTGTGGTGTCCTTCCGTCCTACATGTGGTGCACAAAATGACTTCTTGTTTGTCCTTGTTCTTATTCTGGTTCAACTGAAATGTTAGGTTCTTCAAATCCTCCTTCAATTCTTCAATAGTTGGGTCCATCTGTTGGTACTGGTTCTCTTCCAGCTACAAGGCTGCATGTAGAGCCTCGACCTACGTCTGAAAAGTCTACTGTCGTAAGGGATATTTTAAGTGTGGTAGTAGTGAGTTGAAAAACAGTTGTTGGTGCTGCATCTCGGTCATCAGATATTTTAACTTCCCCTTCAGTCACTTGAATCTCTATTCAATCTCCCATACAAACTCTCATGGTTTCTATCTTATCTCGATCATCTCATTCATGTACTGATCCTCTAAGCTTGGCTTTTGGAACTCATTAATCAATAGCTTCTTAATGTCTACCAGTGTCCTCATAGTCCTAGAGGCATTGTTCGTGTCTAGACGCATGTACCAATCTAGTGCGCGGTCTCTTAGCGTGATCACTGGCTATGCAAGTTTGGTATCTTCATCAGTTTTTTCCTCCCAGATATTTACACAAATGAACAAATTCTTCTCAAGATATTCTGCTGCTTCTCCTCGAAATTGTGGTAATCTGATAGTGGGATCGTGTCTTGCCATTCTAAATACTAAACTGCTACCTCCATCGCACAGTGTAGATACTTGACTAGTATTGCCTGAATTAGCTCCTCCAGTTGTTTCTCCTGCGGTAGATTTACTTCTTGCTATCAGACTTCCTCCGAACGTTGGTTGTCTAAATGGTGGTGTTCTTTTTTGTGTATTAATCGCACATGAGTTTATGGGTTCCACACTGACATTAATATGGAAATGATGGATGCCTTATCCTCCCGTTCTTGGGCCTCTTGTTTTCTTCTCATAGGTTGAGCGCATGATTTCCACAATCTGCTCCATAGCCCAAAGATCCTCTAACTCTTCCTCATCGCTTGCCAAGCCCTCCCTCGCAGCTACGACTCTCTTCTTGGTATTCACCTTATATTGGTAATGTACTCCGCTACGCATCGTTCCTGATGATGCCAAGATCCACTTAAGCTAGTCATCATCCATCAAGATCATGTCCAAGGGTTCCTCCTCCTTCTTTCCTTTATCCTCACATTCTTCCATTTCTCCTCTCTCTGTCAGTGATTCCCCCCTTCCCTCATGCACGCAGGGAAGTCTAGTTGTCTGATTCGATTTTCATTACCCCTTTGTTATATAGCAGTATTTTAATAGAATTATACAGTGATTGAATGTACCTTCCACGGTGTTCACATAGAAATTCCTGCTATGTTGCACTGTATGAATTCGCTGTGTCAATTGCAAAATATGTGGTGAAGCCTGCCACAATACTATCAAGCCAAAAGTTGATTGCGTGGGTGAATTTTTTGTTCACCTGTTGTAACTTATCAACCTGTACTAGGGTCCAATATAGCTATCGGATCCAGTTTTTTGCGTGGTTATCTTTCAACCTTAGTATCCACTCCTACAGTAGGTGGGGAAAATCACAAAAAAAAACTTCATGTAAATCCGTAAACACATATTTATCCAGATATTTGCGAGTTGTGATGTTAGGGTTTATATTTCCTTTCTGGGAAAACTCTAGCTCTTTGTTTCTCAACCAACCTTCAATTTCTTCTTTCATGGGGTTCCACGGTTTCAACATTACCTTCTAATGACTCAGGGGTATTCTGGTTTCACTCATTCTTTTCTCATGCATTCTATCTCATCTACTTAGTCCTCTCTTATTCCTCTTAACACGACAACATAACCATTTGTTGGTTTATTGAATGACTCTTCCCTACTGGCTACGTTGTTGACCCGGGGTTCGTGTCTTTCAGGGTACCAACAAGCCTAAAACTATCGACCCTTCTAGTAAACCAAAAGGCAACACAGTACACAAAATGCACTGCGCAGTCTCACCCGATATGGCTTTAAATGGGTGGTTGTAAGACTCAAGTGTTTACAACCTAGGATTGAGCGAGAGATATGGAATCTATATTCTGAACCATTTATTATATCTTGTGTTACAAACTATTATTATTCTCTTTTATATTTTAACCTCCGTGGCATCTTTTCTTGATATCCCAATAACAATTAACGAAGCAATATAATAACTCATTCATTCATTACACACAATGTTTAACTACTAAAAGTATGACAAAGATATGCTTGCATTCATCACATTA
Source organism: Picea mariana (assembly GCA_032191745.1). Lineage (NCBI taxonomy): Eukaryota > Viridiplantae > Streptophyta > Pinopsida > Pinales > Pinaceae > Picea > Picea mariana. The sequence goes on from JASDQU011441248.1 coordinate 16,090, forward strand.
CATAGGTATTACCTTGTGTTGGCATAGGGGCAGACCCAGGGTTCAATGCTCAAGAGAGCACCAACAATCCCTAACTACCGGCCCTTTCAGCAACACCTGCAAAGCAGATGAAGTCTCTTAACTCTTGTCTTTGTTGTTCTAGGTCCTTTTCTGATTCCTATTTCCTGGCTTGATCTTTCTCAATCCAAGGTTTACCAAGTAACATAGTAAACGGGGCACTGTCCTCCATGAACTTAAAAATCTCAGAATCTTCTTTTGTCGAAGCTCCATGAGCATTCATAGATATCTAAGTGAGATTTCCACATAGGTTTACCAGCTTTCCTTTGAATAACCCTATTCCTCCTAATGAAGGGGTCATGTCAGGTCTTCCTATAGCTTTCCAGGTTCCTTCTGTCATAATGTTCATCAATGCTTCTTCATCCAAAACACAGTCAATGTCGGAGTCTCCTATTCTCACTTCGATATGTTCTTTCTTCTTGAATATCTCTAATAGCCTAACATGTCAGTGGTCATTCAAGGTATCTCTCATCTATAGCAATATCTTTTCTAATGCTTTTTGGGTTTCTGCTATAATCTTGGTCTCTTGATCTCCTGCTTGCTCTATATTTAGTTTTTCAATCCTAGCAATCATTCTAGGGCAATCCAATACTTCATGGTCCATAGCCTTACAACAAAGACAACTGGGTCTTCGCCCAGGGCATTCCTTAGCAAAATGTCCGGGCCTTTTGCAATTGTAACAAACAGTTAATCCTCTCTTTCTCTTCAATGATCCCCAACTTTTCATGTACTGTGTGCTAGGATCATAATGATTAGCCTACAAAAATTTCTTTCTAGGATCCTGCATCCATTGGTTAGTCCAAAAATTATTTCTATGCATAGGTATAACATATCTATCACTATACTTATCAGATCTATTCATATCAAACTTTCTTTCATCTATTAATGCCCTATTTTTGAAGCTAGGATAGAATCTATCAAACATACCTAGATCCATGCTTTAAAAACAAAAAATTTCACTTATCTTACTTCTACAGAGAACAAAGCTTCCAAATCTAAGACTTTTAACTATTATTACCTTTATCAAAGAACATAGATTATAGATCTTACCTTTTTCTTGCATATCTGACCTCTTTTTCTTCATATTTGACCTCTCTTCTTCAGATCTAACCTTTCTTTCTTGGCACAAAGCTTCATAGGTCAAACAAAACATTGCGCACTAGGGAAAAAGATCTACGCACAGATCTTATTTCACACAAAGCTTCTTCTTCTTCAGTTCCTAGCAATCACAATTCTAGGTCCCAACAACAGAACCATTTGTTGGCATAGGGGTAGACCCAGGGTTCAACGCTCAAGAGCACACCAACAAAGCCCTAACTACCGGCCCTTTCAACAACACCTGTGAAGAAGATGAAGTCTCACTTGAGGTAGAGGCAGGGGTGTTTGCAGGACTCAGTTGTCTGCAACCTTATCTGGGACATAGATCTATGATTATATTGCTTACAACGCACTTAGCATTAGTTATTTCCTAACATACATTCATTAATACACTTCGCAGAAAGCACAAATCACCGTAGTAATTACTCAGATCTAGCACTTAGCAATGATAAGTAGGTTATACTCAATATATTAATCACTTAGCATCTTATGCATCATATCTAGCATGCATTCATATCTCATAAGCACAAAGCATCAATAGATCTATCTAAACATATCAAAGAACTTAGCAAGAGAGAGACAAACACATCAACACAATACACAGAGTTACTGTGGTTCACCCCCACCCTGGGGATACACCCACAAAGTCTTCTTTATATTATCTTGGTCAAGCAGTTACAACACTAAGCCTCCAAGATCCTACCCTGCATAGGACAAGAGATTTGCGGAAATTTCTAGATCCTCTTTCCCCGGGTAGATCCAAGCACTAAGACTTCTCACACTCTGGCACTCAACACTTATTACAGCACACACAAATCTCTTACAGTCACACAAAATTCTGATCACATAGATCCAACTTATGCACTAAGTCATCGACTAGACAGGGCCTCCTTTCTTACATGGCCTAGATCTCTATTTATGCATAGAAAAATGCCTAAACAAGGGCCGCCATCCATTTCCCGTTACAATATTCCCCAAAAAACCCAAAAAGGTTCCACAAAAGGTGGCGATATCCCATGATCTCTGCTTCGCTATGCACTTCGTCTTCGATAGGCAATCGAAGTACCAAATGGTCAACTATGACCAAGTATTCCTCAAAATTTGGTCGAGGGCCAACACCTTGGTTCACCCCCTCTTGGGATACGTCCACAAAGATTTGGCTCTTGGCTCTCTTATTATGGTAGTTCTTCAATTCTCGCGCCACATGCTTACAACTCTCCTCAAATGGGTAAGATCTATATAAGGTGAACTAGATCGCACCAGGATCCTTAGCCTGTGATCTAATCCTCGAGATCTACCTTCTCTCCTCCGCTCTAGTTCAAACGCTTTTCAAAAGTAGTTCATCTAATCAAAAACATTACATACCATATCAACCTTTACAAAAGTAGTGAGCCGAACCTCTCTATGATACCTGCGTATCTGTATATGTATCTATTAGGCTCTTCAACCATTTACAAAAAACCTTGCAAAAACCCTAACCCTACTTTCGTTAGGTCTTCCTTCTCTACATGCGTGCTTTCCTTCCTTCCAGATGTCGCATCCTTCTTGCATGTGCGCATGTTGTGCTTCTTACTAGTTGTTGCTTTCCTCTTACACGCTTTCTTTCCCACTCTTTCTCTTCCAGCTGTCATTCTTCTTTGTGCACGCTTTCTTTCCCACTTAGGCCTACTACCAACATACATGTTCCTGTGAATTGATCTCATCAATTTTTTATATTTAGAGTGTGGTTTTTGACAAACAATTTTAGAAATTTTTTGTAGGTATTCATCTAACAACAAGTGGACAATTCCAAGGAGACAAAAAGGGAAGTATTTTCCTTTGAAAAATATATTTCTGTATTCGAACCTTGTTGTCTTGTTAAGCATTAATTGAATAATGACTTTTTATTGCTTCCTGTGAATTAGCCATATTTTTGCAAGATTTCTATCTTCCTTTTTCTCAAGGAATCTTTAATGACAGTTTCTATTAACCTCCACCACTAGAGGATATAAGGAAGTGACACCTTTTCTATCAAACCTAGAGTTTACTCATCCACTTTTCCCAAGAACCCTGAGTAGGCGAGTAAAGTATATTTATGAAAGAGTAGAAAGAAGGTATGATTAGCGGTTAGCCATGGAAACATCACTATAACTTAAAAAAGAAGAAAGTGAGTCAAGCCTGGAGATACCTTTCTGTTCTTTTCCAATGGTACCATCCACTACACACTAAAAATGTTTGATTATACCATATCTTTAGATAGGATACATCCTCTTAAGTACCCCTTACATCAGAAAAATCTATTAGGAATACATAAATAAGTGTTATCCTCTAACATAAATACCATCCCAGTCTTAAATAAAATTTGCAGAGCTGTCTCCCCATCTTCTTGCCAAAAAACAATCTTTATATAAAAATCTTAAAATATGATGGACCAGTCTCTCCTGTAAAAGGGTGTAAGAGGATAACCCGTCGAGATACTAAACATGTCTACTGGCAGCAGGTACCGGCCTGTGGTAAGACTAGGTAAACCTGTCGGAGTACTGAATAGGCTTGTTGGTAGTAGGGCATTCTACCTATCGAGGGTGATGATATGACAACCACTAAATAAAATTCCTAAATATTTAAACTTGTCCTAATGTACGAAGTTACTTGTAGACAAAGATGAAAATAAGTATGCATGGTTAAGAAAAGGTCAATTAACTCCATAAATCTTCCATTGGGAACTAGCTTTAAGACTATCCTAAGACTCTCTCGCCTACCTCTTCTTAACTATATGTAGGATGTTTTGTCCTATAGGTGGGGCCATACTTTAACCGTCTCGTCAGAATAATGTATGAAATTTATCTCTACACTTGGCAAGATGTAAATCTTAGGCTATTGGGAGAATTGACTGGTTTCCTATATTTTTATTGTGAGGTGTCACAATACATAGGAGTGGGGGAGGGGTTTCCTGAGCTGAAAAATGATAAACACTTCCCATCTATATTATAATCCATGAGAAGAGGAAGTAGAATATATGTAAAAATTCTGTTATATTGTTTTTATGATAATCTGGTCTATTATATTAGTAGTTGTTTTTATTAAAATGCTAAACTTTATACTGCTGACATAATTTTATGTGTATAATTAATAAGCCTGATGTGCATTATACTTTACAGTTTTTCTTAATCTATGTTTTGCAAGGGAAGATTTCTTACACTCAAATGATCCCTATAACAGTTGCAAATAGATAACAAAGAAAACTAAAAATGGATGTTACAAGCCTATCCATGCTCATCCTATCCATACTCATGATCAACATGTCTGCCAAAAATATTCCAATTTGAGTGATGTGGGCAAATGTCTACTTACTATTGGATAGTTTTCACCTATACAATTCATTTTTAAAATTAAGTGGTGTATTTTTTAAAATTCATTTTATGATCAAATTAAATTTATCAAATCTACAAAGAAGTCTAAGCCTAATAAAGAGATCAAATCTGAACCTATCACACCAAGTCTTCCTCACAAAAACACTATTACTCTTTCCTCCTAGATGCCTACATCGTCTCCTAAAGTTGATATACCTTCTTCATCTATCAAAGAGCCCAAGCCTTCCTCTTTTGAGCCATCTGATCAAACCCCAGCTATTGAGAAATTGCAACAAGAAAATGCTCAACTGCTTCAGCAATTGGCAGAATGAGAAACTCTGGATCGACATTTACATCATGACAATGTCATCCTGTAAACAAAAGTAAACTCTCTTTAGAGATTGGTCGATCAGATGAACACCACTAATTAGAGTCTTAGTATTCAATAGAAACATTGTAAAAGGCCTAAGACAAAGTCCCCAGGGCATGAGGGAGAAGATTCTAAAGCCAATCCACCCCCTCCTTCACAAGTATAGTTATGTCGGATGATCCATTTTTGTTTGCAGAGGGACCTGCAAATCCTTAGGCGTGGGGGTAATGTTGGGTTCGTGTTTTGGCTGTTTTTCCAATGGCCAAATCCTTTTTTGGCATACGAAAATTATACATTCTATGCTCTTATTTAGAAAATTTTCAAGGTATTATAAAGCTTTATGCACCAATTCTCCATAGAATAGAACGAGGTATGTGTAATCATCATTTTTCAATGGTTTTATGATTAATTCATATTCAATTGAATGGTTACACTGATCTAACTTTTCTTGTTTTCTTGCAACAGGTCAAAAATGCGATCTGACCTTCCATCCAGACCTTCATCCGACACTGTTCCAGGCAACGAAATTCGAGCTTAATTTATGGAAAGAGGAAGTTGAATCATAAAAATTTGACAAATGGGTTTTGTGCCCAATATTCCCAATTAGGTCCCAAGCAGGTCGTTTCCTAAAATTGTAAACATATTGAGAGTATTTTGTGCTCCTCGATCCGTCCCTCCAATACTCCATCTAGCACTCCATCCAACACTCCATCCGACACATCATTCGACACTCGGAGCACAAAGGAGTTGGCGATCTTCATATCTCGGGGCACCATTATGAAATTCAAGCACATGGGTTTTTCTCCCTTAAGATCCCTCTTTCTCAATATCCTACTAGAATTTGCTTCCAACCATTGAAGATGCCCAAGATCCATGGCCTATTTACTCACTCTGTTTCAAGCATTTACTGAAGATTCCTCAACAGAATTTGATTTTTAATGATGTACCTGATTTTGTTATGCATATACTATTCTGATAGGATTAGAGGTCGACCTCTCATCTATGTAAAATTTTTATAAATACTTGTTGTCTATGCCAGGAAGAAAAACAGATTTGTATATATACACACATACATCATCTCGATTTTGCTGTAAAACTCTGTTTTGGTGATTAATATCAATGTTGTGACTGCGTTTTTACCTTGAAGCAGCGCCAAGACCTTCTGGGGGGCCCACGAGTGGTCTGGGTAGTTTGTTTATATCAATAAATATATTTTCAACTGTATAATTTCTTTTCATATATCCTCAATTTTGAAATTTCTTATTTAAATTCCATTCACTGTGTATATCTTTTTAAATTTCATATTGCTTGTTTATTTCACATCCCCGTGTATCTTCTCTAACTTGCAGCTCGCTTCTTTAATTGTGTGTGCATTACGGATCACTTGTGGATGACAATGTTTACTTGTTTGTATTTTGATTTCTAACACCTTGATTGTAGGTTGTAGTTATTTGCTTATAAACTGTTTAATTATGCCATCATGTCTCTTTTTCATAAAGCTGTAAATTACTCTGCAGAATAACAATTTAGATAATGTTCATTTATTAAGTTGTAATCTTCAAATACTTTCTATAGGTTTGCATAATTTGTTAATCATGTTTCAACACTAGAATGCTATGATCAAAATTGATTTTGAATTATGTTCTAGTTATGATTTTTACTAGTTATGTGTTTATAGGCTTGCATGAATTATCAATTATGTACAGAGTATTTTCCAACATTAGAGTGATAGGATAATAGTTGATTTTTAATCTTTTTTTAACAATGATTTTATTCTTGGTTAATTAGAAGATCATGACGTTGTTCATTTTTAGTGAGTGAGATCAGTGTAAAGGTAGGGTTCTTTCCTCATAGGATAAATATAGTTGTGAGTCTTTGAATAAGTATTTTAAGAATAGATTTCTTTGAATAAGTATGGTAAATAATTACTTTTAAGAGATGTTTTGTCTTATGAATTCACTATCCATAATCATAGATTTCTTTTGAAGAAAGATAGTTTACTTTGATTAGTTTACTGTCCATAATCAACGGTTGTTTTTAAAGAAAGATAGCTTGTTCTTATTCAATATTTGATTACTTAGAATAATGAGCTCACCATTCATAATTGTAGATTACTCGGTAAAATTAAAGTAAAACCCTTCATTATTTGATTTTATTGACATTAGATTAGATTAGGCTAGGCTAAGCTAGATTAAAACTCTAGACCTACACATACAATGCTGGAACCTCGAAACTTGCAAGCCCCGGGTTGACAATTTAATGTCGAATTAAATAACATATATTTTACTCAAAAAACATTTATTTGGTTCATCTCCAACTTAAGGAAATATATCTTCCCATAACTAGCTTTCTCCCATATAAATAAATAGTATGTGAAGGAGAGAGGAAAGACTTCAACATTGTGATAAGATCATTATGCCAAATCTCCAACCTTGTAGTTTAAGGTGTAAGATGTGAGAAATCGTGGTGCTCAATAGATATATGAGAATGAATCACGATCGATATTGGTTGATTCCTAAGCGAAGTGAAGGGTAAGGGAATTCTCCTTATATTAGGATTATGTGGCAAGTATCATTCAATGTAATCTTATTTTATGGATTTAATATCTCTAGTCCCCTCACCTCCATATCATGTGTCCTTTTTATGAGTGTTGAATTTACAT
>JASDQU011441249.1:0-10328 GCA_032191745.1 Picea mariana
TTGTAGCCTCCTTCTGGTTGTAGCCATAGAATTGGGGAGTTGGAGCTTCCCTCAGGTTGTAGCCTGAGAAACTAGGGGGTTGGAGCCTCCTTCTAGTTGCAGCTGGAAAACAAAGGAAGTTGGTGCTTCCAATGAATGTAATTCTTAAATACATATAAGAAAAAACATTTTGTGGTTTTCTCTTGCTTTGGGTTTCCACATAAAACACTAGTGTACTGTGTATGTCTATGATTGTTCATTTGTTCATTATTTATTTACTCTGCAACTATTGGATGATAATGCTACATTGATATAACACTTGCATTTTATGGTGAAAAGGGATTAAATTTCTCTATTATTGATTCATCCCCCCTCTCAGTAATCCAGCAAAATATAAAAAGTCAATATTATTATAAAAAATATTTTATTTTGAGATGATTAATTTAAAAATTGTAAGAAAAACAATTAATTAAAATATATACATATTAGTGCATTGTATTATTTTGGACTCACTAAACAATGCATCCCATAAAATAGAAAACGATGTGTTTTATAAGTTATATGCATCGATACATATTAATTACATTGAAGCACCAATACTAAAAATTGTAAAAAGCATCATTGTTTTAAACAACATAACGTACAATTATATTTAATGTTTCAAAATATTACACAATAAATACACACTATTGCTTTACAACTAGTATACACACAGGGGATTTACATATAATATAGGCAACAATGATTAGTAACAAAGAGTGGCACTGGCATCTCACGTCAAATTTTTGAAATTTCACTTCGTTTCGGTGCACATGGTAATACAGAAACCAATGTGTACAAATTATACGAGCATCACTGTTGCATAAAACAAAAAGAATGACCTGATGAATAATATTTATACGAGCACCAATGTTGCATACAAAAAACAATACAAACCAGTGCATACTTAAACCTAAAAAGCATCGGTGTTGCATATAAAAAAAAGGCAGAACAGGTGCATAATAATTATAAGAGCACCAATGATTTTTAGGTTTGTATACGCACTAGTGCAAGTTACTTAAGAATGCACCAATGCATTTTACCGGTACAAGCACCGACAAAAGAACCTCCACCTACACACATTTTCTTAGATATATGGAATGTGCATTAAAACCTCCACTACAAATAGCAGAGGTTTTTTTGAAAATTTTGCTCAATATTGTAACACTAAAAACCTCAGCTACAAGGTTTTTTCCTTGTAGTGTAAGTAGAATAATTTCTTCTCACCACATTTATGGCCCTTACGATACTTGTTGTCACAATTAAAGCATAGTCACTTTTCTGTTCTTTGTTGGCACCCAAAGTTTTGGGTTAATTTAACGCGCGTGCACAAACAAAGTTGTGCACACTCATTCCAAGTTTTGTATGCACCCAAGTAGTTGTGCAAAGGGAATGTGATGGATCGATTTTTGATAATGCATGCCAAGCCTGAAGTCTACCAAGTGTGTGTCGGACTTTTTTTTTCAATTGTGTCGGAAATCAAGAAGATGCATGTCGAAATCAAGAAAGGAATCATCGGGAAATCTCCCCGAATGATTACTACCAACAACATAAGGGAACATGGAGAAAAAAAAGATGAGCTAGCCAGATAGTTAAGATTGCCTCAATGTAGAAAGGCTACGTGGAGCACTAGCAGGTGACAGAAGCATACAAGGCTTTTTTTCAGTAGAGTGAGTGGAGACAAACTGAAAGAGAGAGAGCTCCCAAGGAGAGATGGATATAAAAGGTTGCAAGGATGTAAAATAAAATGTTGACATTGGTTGTGACTGATTCATCGAGTCATTGTTGTTGTCCATTGTTGAAGAGATCACTATGAGCCTCTGTAACCTTGTAGTGCTTTTTAGTATGAGTCTAAGTCTGTGATGGGTCTAAATTTCTAAAAGAATGCGCATGGTGTGGTACATTGTATAAATGGGAGTTTATCCAAAGAGACATTGGATATGTTTTTGTCGTATTTGATTAACTTGATGTATGTTTTTGTTGTGATGGAATGACAAGGACAATAAAGAAATAAATATTAGTATCTATTATGTGTTCCTTATGTGATATTTGGATATGTGTGTGTATTTTTTTACTTATTGATCACTGTAATTTGTCCTATATGAAATGCATGATTATCATCCTAGATGGATCTTTGTATGTTTATCCCTTCATCCCCATCACAAGACCATATGGTCTCTATGATCCTCATTGTGTCTTGGGTGATACTTTCTTCAACCTTGGTTGAAGGTTGATATGTTGATGCTTTGGGTTTTTTTTTGCTCAACTATGGATGAACCATGGGCCTAAACCCCCCAGCGTTAGGAAGGATGCATGTAAGTGTGAAACAACCCAACAAATGGTTTTGTTGCTAGGACCTAGAAGTATTGTATGGAATGATGAAGGAAAGAGATGATGTGGTATCCATCTTAGGAGGAAATTCAAAATTGTCTAACTGCAAAAGAACATCATTTTTCCCAGCGAGAAACTCAGGGTCTGAGACTGAATGTAAAGAGATGGAAAGATAAGTATCTTTACACCAATATGGATGAAACATTCTTTGTTGAATTCTCTTTTTTTTTTTTATGAATGGTTGAAAAGGAAAACTACTACCAATTCGACTTTATGGCCTTTAGAACCAGTAGTTTGGGATCAAGCCACACTTGAGAGAGTGAAGGTGTTGTACCATAAGTGGGATCGGGCCATTGATTTTTGGTTTTCTCAAGTAAATGATGGATACATTATTGAACCTATTGTGGATTACTCTAATTCTTTCAGGGAGGCTGAAAGAAAATTCGTAGAAGGTCTGAGGAAACGAATGCTTGAAGAGATTCCACTTACGATTAAGATGTTGTTTCTGGAGAAAGGGTTCATGCACATGGATTCTGATGAGATGGTTGAGTAAAACCCCTAGCGCTGGGGAGGGGGGTTGAAAATATAGGGGAAATTGAGAAAGGTGTGGGATCCATTGAGGAGGATCCATAAGTTGTTGAGATGAGGTGAGGAATGGGATGGACCTAGAGGAGTAGAGGAGCATAAGAGTTGAGAGATACATAAGAAGAGTTGAGTTGAGAAGGAAATAAGAACAAAGGAGTGGAAGGAATTTATCCAGAGGCGTGAGGTGAGGGTTAAAGATCAGTATGAAGCAAAAAGAGACCACACCAAGAGGTAGTGTGGGTGAGTGCATTGTGCGAGGGAGGTGCACAAACGAATATAGGCCCATGAAGAGGTGCAACATTGAGAGTTGGGGGTCCAGTAGGGATACCTGTAGTAGCAGCAGCAGCAGTAGTAGTAGTAGTAGTAGTAGGGGCCTAGGTGACAAATTCTGAACCCCTTGGCTATTATGGAGTGACACAACCTCAAAGGAAGATGAGGTGCAGAGTAGAGGAACATGAGAAAAAGAGGAAGATGGAGATTCCCCTAGTGGTGGGAGAGATGAATATAGGGGCCTAGGTAATGAAGACCGAACCCCTTGGATATTTTGGAGTGACATAACCTCAGAGGAAGATGAGGTGAAGAGTAGAGGCACAAGAGGTGAAGAGGAATATGGAGGCTCCCCTAGTGGTGGGGGGTATGAATTAGCAATAGTAGATGGTCTTGCACTGTTGCAAATAGGAAACTCTCTGGGTCACCTCACAAGAAATGTTAGAAGAAGATGGAATTACCCCCCCTTTGTACCACCCCACTTGTGTGTTTTTAATCAATAAGAAATAACAACAGATAGTGAGGAGATTGGAGTAAGAGAAAGAGTAGAAGGAGATAGAAGAGAAGAGACAAGTGAAGAAGAAGGAGAAGCTAGTACTACTTCACCAAGAGAGGTATTGGTATTGAGAATTCTAACAACCACCATCCAAATAGAATGAGTTAATTCACGCTTGAATATGGTGAATAAATATAGTACCCTAAGGTTACCTGTGTTCCATGGAACAGGCAGAGATGATGCATAAGAACACTAGTTCACAAGTGAAGAAATCTGGTCTATGAGAGGATCGTAGATGAAGAAGCAAAGATCACACAACTGGAGACCATGTTTAGGGACAAATCCTTAACGTGGTACATGAAGTAAAAGGCCACTACGCCGACATGAAAAGAAATGTCCCTGACTAAGATCAAATGAGCTCTACTTAAGTATTTTCAAAATACTAAATCTAAGTCTTAGCGTATCACATATATCAAAGAGATCAAGCAGAAGGAAGAAGAAACCGTGTGGGATTATGACCTTTGTTGGATCTTTTGACATTTCATATTCAAGACGTACAACATAGAGAATGGTTTATTGCGGGGTCACTCCCCCATATCTGAGTCCTGCTCACCCAGTAGAAGGTGACGACTCAAGTGGAGGAAGTATAAATTGCAATGCGCCTAGAAGCTACACTGGGAGGGGCTGAGACATTGGCAGGATTGGTGCAAGTGCAGTCACAACTGGCCAACTTGATAATGCAATTGAAATATATGTCCAAGACTAAAGTCATGTGTGAGCACTATGGTGTACCACTTGTCAATATAAGGGGCATCGCAAGGATGAGTTCCCTGTACTTCCGAATTATGGAGTCATGATCCAAATCTTGAGTGTTTAGATCTGAAAGGCTTGAATTCCAAGAGAGGATGAGAGAAAACACAGAAGAACATTAATGAAAGTGCATGAATTGAATACACCACAAAAATATGAGAAAGAGCAAAAGAGTTGGATAAGAAGTATTGCATTAAGAATAACTATTACATGCAATGAGGCCAATTTTGGGACCTCTCCTTTTTGACCTTCACTCTCTTCCTATTTCCTTTTTGCAAGGTGTCTTTTTTGACGAAGTCAATTTTTATTAGGTTTGACTCTGTCAATTACATATTTATCAAGTTATGTTTTACATAAACATATGAATTTATGACTTATACATCTGAAATTAGACTATAGTCCCCCCTAAGATTCAGATCAATCCTCCCCCCTTAGAAAATGATGGTCCCCATCATTTCACCCATGCTAAAAAAAGAAACCCCATTATGTTCATCGTACCATCATGATTACAAGGTGTCGAGTGCAAAGGAAGAGAAGGGTTTTGTGTGGTTAACCCATAACCATGGTTTTGTGGATGAACCATAATCAATTTGGAAATGAAAAGATTGTTTACCCATAATGGGGTGTTTTACATCGGTAAAAAAAAAATACAATAGGATTTAATAAATCCAAAAAATTAAAAATTGAAATGAAAAAAACCGTATTTTCTTGGCGGAAACCTCTAGCTGCAATTTTGTTCATATCTTTTTATATAAGTGATGAAATCAAATTTTTGTTGAAGACACATTTTAGGTAATGAAAATATATTTCCATTGATATAAGATAATTACCTTTTTGTAGCCTCTAGAGTGAGAAAAGTCTCATGAAACTCAAGGGATGCACGACAACATTGTTTGCAAACCTTTGTTACTTTCATCAATCATATCTCACAAATTGGGAAATGAAATGAAATTCCGTAAAAAACCCATTTGATATAACATAAAATCATTTAAAATGAGTTATATTATGCCACCTAAAATTTTCTATAGAGCTCATGGAACTTGCATAAAGGTTTTAGAAGATAGTTTCCCTATATTCCTTCCATTATTGTGCTCCTATGGCGGCCATACGGTTGTGGGTAAGTTGATAAAGGGTTGGAGTGAGGTCGACCAAGCTACCATATGTTGCATGTATATTTTTCAAGACATAAAATAGTTTCATGAATTTTCAATAATGTTGAATATGAGAGAACCGAGTGCAGAGGCCCACAAATGATTCCAAGGGTTTGTAGAGAAGCTTGGTTTATTGTAGAGGCCATGGAAGCCCTACAAAATTTATGAAAATGTTGCAGACAAATGGATGTATTGAATCCATGTAAGGATGCTTCTGCAATGGTGAACGAAGTTCTGAGGTCAGGAAAACAATGTAATGCCCGTGGACCAACTGTGATACTTACAATGTATGGTACAACAAATGGAATCCAAGAGTGCCAAAAGGAGGTTGGATATTGATGTAAATAATTGAATCCAAAATATGCTTAAAACCATAGTTATCATGGATTAGTAACCCGCTTTGATACCATTGATCCAGATCTTGAGGGATGAGATCCGAAAGGATTGAATTACAAGAGAGGAGGAGAGAAAACACACAAGAAAATTAATGAAAATCTATGAATTGAATACACCACAAAAATATGAGAAAGAGAGAAAGAGTTGGAGAAGAATTATTACATTAATAATAACCATTACATGCAATGAGGCCAATTTTGGGACTTCTCCTTCCTGACCTTCACTCTCTTCCTATTTCCTTTTTATAAGATGTATTTTTTTATGAAGTCAATTTTGATTAGGTTTGACTCCATCAATTACATATCTATCAAGTTCTTTTTTACATAAAAATATGAATTTGTGACTTATACATACGAAATTAGACTATAAGCCCCCCTAAGATTAAAATCAAGTTGTGCTGAATATGGGATCCAATATGAACATTCTACTAAAAAAGTCCTAGGAGGTGATGGGGAAACTGAAGTTGGTTTGGCTTCCTATCCAGCTCTAGTTGGAAAATCAATTCAAGATATACCCCATTTGTAGATTGGAGCAAGTGGAAGTGAATATCAAAGGGGTAAATACAAGGGTTGACTCTGAAGTCATAGAGATTATGGATGATTTTGATTCATATCCTACCTTGATTGGCATTGATTGGGCCTTTGGAAATAATTCCATGATGAATTTGAAGAAGACGTATATGTCATTTGATACGGATACCCTATGCGTGGTTGCACCTTTATATCCTTATGAAGGGGACATATATAATGAGTTGGTGGATGAGGATGCATGGAGCTTGGTCATTGAAAATATTTATAAGATCACTAGGCTCAGAGAGGATTACATCAACCCCACCATAGATGGAGAATTAAGCTAGAGAAGTGTGAATTCCTATGATACTAACTCTAAAGAAGCCATGGAAAGATGGAAAAACAAGATCTATGAAGTTTCCACAAGGAGGTGCACGTAGATCATCGTCGAGGTGTGTGAGGAATAATTTGGATCCTATCGATACGATGGGTCAAAATTGATGGACACACTTTTAGCCTAGATATAGCATGTTCCCAAACTCCACCAGCTACATGCCTTTGATATTGTTCTCATAGGAATTACTACATGTTGGTTGGAAGCACATTGAGAACCTTATTGAGAATGTGTAGTCGTAGAAGCATCTATGCGAGAAAGGTTTAGACCAGATATGGATATTTGTCGATATACATGCCCTTATGAAAGACAATGGATATCTAAGAAACAACACAACATGCATAGCCACTATATGAATTCTCGACATGTACTGCAAAAGAAATATCCAATAACCTTGAGTCCCCGATTTTTAACTGGGAAAGTACGAACATTGTGTGTGCAGAGAATGAACATATATCCTCCATCAAATCTGACCAAAGAAATGGTCCATGTGTTGCTCTTCCCCTACCCCATTGAGAAAACAATCAACTTGGGAAAAACAATCAAAGACATGATTGACCAATTGATATTACCAAAACCAGTTGATCCAAGTACTCGACCCCCAGGGTGGAAAATGAACGGTTGTGCTCAAATGAGGAAATGTGGCGATGCATTGGGGATCCCTACGTCTAATTAATCCCAATAAAGAAAAATATCGGGGTGTGAAAAACCATGTGTGGCGCCCCCGGATAATAAGACTCGTACATGTCAAACGTATCTTCATTCATAATCAATTTACAAATATTTTGATCCAGGTGGATATCGGTGTCCACCCACATTTTCTGACTAGCTCAAAACTATTTTCTGGCAATTTTGGCAATTTACTATTTTTAGCAGTTTTTAACTTCCAGGGCTATTTTGAGGGCATAAATGAAGGTTTTTCTAGATCAATCTTATCAATGATTACCTATGACATAATTTAGGCCCAAAAAATGAATCTCCTTGACAATACCTTTCCAACGGGCTATCATACACCTAAAACAGAGATCGTATGCAAAAGTTACGACCCCGAGAAGTTAATGCACTAACTTACCCAAATGGGGCCCACATGACTTTTGGCACTTCATCTCCTAGGGTTAGGTTTTTGGATGTCTAGGATTTTTGGCATTCTTGTTTATTGTAAAAAGGACTTCAGAGCCTCATTGTAATCATATTCTTGCAAATACGAGTAGTCGTCACATCTCTTCTCAGAGATAAGTTGCCACCATTCTAACGAGTCTTCACTCTCTATTTTTACAGTCTCTGTACATTTATTTGATTAATAGAAATCGTGTATTACTATATATCTGTGTTTATAGTTTCATCTTTGATACATTTATGTTATATTATTGAATATCTGCGATATCTCTGTGCATTTATTTATTATATCTCCGCTCTCATTTCGTGCCAAAAATAATCTGGATCAGTGGTATCAGAGAAGGATGTTCTTGATCATTTTTTTAGTGCATGTACCTGAAGAGGTCCAAGTAAAAAAAATTTAGTCTCGAGCTTGTCTCTCTTGAGAAAAATCACTCTCGCGCACCCAAGAAACCCTCAATGGTGGAAGAAAATAAAAACGACGGAGAAGACGATCCTATAAGTATGTTGCTTTAGCAAGCTCTCACGCGACAGAGGGACAAAATGATGGAGAATTTTTCCCACATCCTTCAACGCCTCCCGATAGCATCAGGAGCATCTTCATCAAGCGGCCACTTTGGAGGCACATCTCCTTTTAAGGTATAGGTCAATTTTGATATTCCTATATTTGAAGGTTAGATAGATGCGGATGCCCTAGATAAATGGTTAAATTTGTTAAGAGGTTATTTCTTTGTTCACAATTTTTCCGACAGAGAAAATATCATCTTCGCACACCTTAAGGCTCTACCCCATGTCAAAAATTAGTGGGAAACTTACTAGGAGCAGAGTTGCACAGAGGATTCTGGAATATATGGGGTCGAGCCCACTTGGGATTTTTTGTGGATGCAGTAAAGGAACAGTATTACCCTGTTGGCAACTAAGAGGACCAATACATGAGATGGACCACACTGCGACAAGAGAGGGGCCAAGTAGTTCCGAATTTCACCAATACATTCCATACCTTATGCACCAAGTTGGGTATCAAAGACTCCGAACGAAATTTGGTTCTGAAATACTGTGGGGCTCTACACAGATACATCCAAACTAAAATGGATTTTCTGGACATCTCATCACTCAGTGTTGCCTATCGATATGTTGTTAAAATCGAGAAAAAATTTAGGCACCAAAAAAAATGGGAGTTCGGGTCTGCAAATCTGCAACAACCAAAGTATGACAAAGACATCCCTAACAAACAGTCTCTTGAAAACTAGTCCAAGCCACAGGAAAAGAAGGGTCACGGGGAGACAAAAAAGGAAACCAGAAAATGGTGCAATTTCCACAAAATCCCCTAGCACAACACTAATTAATGTCAATCAAAATAGTCATTGGTGGCTAATATCAAAGACAAGGAGCCGAACCCTGATTCAGAATCTGATTTTGAAAATACTAGTAAAGATATATCATTGACGCAGACCCCACTGCTATTTTCGCGACCGCAGCAATTCAACCAGAAGAACCAATAGATCCTGAAGAGGGGGAGTGCCTTTCTCATTCACAGATGTGGGTGAAGGGGACCTCGTTGCATTTTATTGTTGATAGTGGAAACCAGAAAAACCTCATCTCAGCAGAGGTCGTCAAACAGTTGGGATTGTTGATAACACCACACCCGCAGCCATATAACATCGGGTGGCTTCACCAAGGATGAGATCTTCACGTTAGCCAACAGTGTCGATTGTCATACGACATCCAACCCTTCAAGGATGAGGTATTATGTGATGTTTCCCCAATGGATGTCTGTGATGTTCTCTTGGGTAAACCATATATGTGGAGACGCCATGTTGTTTATGAGTCTCGACCCTGTAGTGTCATTGTTACTTTGGGGGGTCATATCAATAGAATACAAGAGGTAGTTCTGACTACTATTCCACCTAAAAAATGCCGCAAGGTAGTATCTCATACTGGAAAATTTAGATTCTTCACAATCTCTTCAAAAGGAGAATAGAAGGAAACTGTAACAACTATAGCCTCGCCCCTAGCACCTTATATCCAACAGAAGCAGTTCAACAAGGCTGCAACAAAGAAAAAATATTTCTTTTTCACACCTTCCTCTCATGTATCTCGACTTGTTGAACAACCTCAACCTCAACAAGTTCGTGATAGACTTCCACAAACTGAGTAGCGCGACATCTCTAGCAAGGCAAGTAGCTCACCAAGATGCAGATTCAACGAATGCTTTTCCCTCTCCCCCGGGAAATCAATGCAATGGATACCATTGA